>JANIJG010004997.1:76360-117018 GCA_024611175.1 Megaceryle torquata | reverse complement strand
CTTCCTTCCTCTCTTTCTCTCTTTCTCTCTTTCTCTCTTTCTCTCTCTCTCTTTCTCTCTCTCTTTCTTTCTTTTTTTTTTCACCATTAGGAACATTTGCCTGGAAAATCTTTTACCTTTTGGGTTTGGCTTGAAGCTATCCTGGACTTAATCAAAAAACACATTCTTCCTCTCTGGATTGATGGGTGAGCAACAAGTAAACTGCTGTATATTGATCTTTGATTGCTTTGTCTTTACCAATCTCAGATTTAGCTATATAGAAGAGAATTTGCAAAGAGTTTAGTATTTCTGTTTCTCTTCTCCCACTTATAACTTTTGGAAATATTTGCCACAAGAGAGCACCGATGAATCTCTTAGAGATGCAGATTTAGGCCTATTGCTCAGTTCTGTCAGTGTACAGTCAAATACTGCGATAAATTTCACCGTGCTCCATAGCTCTTCGCTCTCAATGCCATACTGCACCTGTAAATCACATAGAGCATCAGTCATAGCTTCAACACCTTATAAAGCTTTTGTAACTAGGCTTTGAACACCTAAAGTTTGGCCAGATGCATTGCACAGATTGAAGTCTGTATTTTTTTTCCAAAAGTAAACCCATGATTCCCTGTTGTACTTCAGGTACGTGATGGGATTTGTGAGCAAAGAGAAGGAACGGATTTTGCTCAAAGACAAGACACCCGGAACATTTTTATTAAGGTTCAGTGAAAGCAATCTGGGTGGCATTACCTTTACTTGGGTGGATCAGTTAGAAAATGGTAAGTATAATTAAAACCAAACCAAAACATAAATGTCAAACTCTGCAATACACCTGTAATACGGGAGTCGTGGTTTCTTTGGTTTGAAAGCAAAATGTCTTAGTATCATTTTGGGCAAGATACAAGTATTGTGTTTACTGAAACAAACCAAAACTCTGAGAGCCTACCTGTCTGTTCTTTCTATTAACTATAATGAACTAAATGTTCATTAGGAGGTGTACCTGCTTACTGCAGGCTTTAAATTTGTTTCCATGTGTACAGAAAGTACATCTTGAAAGATACTAACATTGGCATGAACATGTAAGGTCCACACCAGCATAAAATGCAAAAGAAAGGCAAAAATACCCAGGAACTGCAGCTGCTGATCTACCAGTTGTCAGTGCTTATGATGCCTCTCTGTTGTTACAGGAGATGTAACTTTTCATTCGGTGGAACCCTATAACAAAGGTCGTTTATCTGCACTGCCTTTTGCCGACATACTGCGCGATTACAAAGTTATTATGGCAGACAATGTTCCTGAGAACCCCCTGAAGTATCTGTATCCAGACATTCCCAAAGATAAGGCCTTTGGCAAACACTACAGCTGTCAGCCAAATGAAGGTTGGGCTCCATTTCTCTACTTTCTGTAAATCAGCTGCAGAGTCAAGAGGCAATGTGAGGAATGTGGGGAGAAGAGGAAGAGAACAGATTAAGAGGCCTCCTTTAATGGTCATCGAGAGAACTGTTTTAACATGTGTCTATCATTTAGACAGCTGCATTTTGTAAATATGTCCCTGGTCTTAGAGGTTACATTAAAGGCAATGTTTAAAACAATGTTTAAAAGAAGCTAAGAAATAGATCTTAGGGTAGAAAGAATCAAAAAATTGTTTTTTTTTTTCCTGACCGATACTTTACAAAATTCAGTGCTTGGGTGTTCAAAGGAGATGAAACTGAAAAGTCATCCTGCTTATCACCTTCATAATTGTGTTAATTCCTATAGCATGCTGTCTCTAATTTCAAAGAAATTCTGTTTTCCAAACAGCTTGGAAGACCAGCTTTCTTTCATTTCATTCAGTGGAACCCTGTAACAACAGCTGTTTATCTACACTGCCTTTTGCTGACATAGTGCACGATTACCAAGTTATTATGGCACATAAAGTTCCTGAAAACCTCTGGCAAATGCACTGGAAAATGCAAAGAGGCTAGACAAGAAATGGCCCCATATACATTCAGGCCCATGATTTCTTGTTCATGTTACAAGTCAGGCCATTTTAAATCACACTCGCTCTCTCTTTGAAAAGCCCTCAAAACTTAATTTTTTAATTTAATTTATTTATTTAATAACTAATACAAACTCTTCTGGGCTTTCAGTATAAAACATTGCAATTCCATTTGAATTCAACCTCCTACACTACTCAGAAATCTTTGGAGGCTACAGATGTTTCTTCTTTTCATTTTACTTCAGCGGACTTTGCCTGTAAAAGTCCAATCCTCCAAAAATTTGTGCATGTGCTTCATTTCATGCAAAAGACATTGATGAAGCTGTGTCTGTAGAGATAGAGCTCCACGCAAGCATTTGCAGAACTGAAATCTAGAGGCTTGGCAGTACTAAGCTTGTAGTTGAAGCACATTTGCTTTTGAAGCCCTAAGAAGATCTCTTTCATCTATTGCTGTATCATATTCTGAGACGATGATTCATATCAAGGGAAAACAGTCAATTATGTGACTAAGACCTGAACTTAAAGACTAATCTCAAGAACCTCATTTTTATGGATGCTTATTTAAGCAGAAACAGGGACATTTGGTTTTAAATGTATTTTTAAATATATTACGGTCTCCGACACTTTAAAATTTCAAATAACAAATGAAATGACTAAGTAATATTTAATTTATCTAATATTTATTTTTAGTCTCAAAGCCCTCAGATGGAGGAGGCAAAGGTTATGTTCCTTCTGTATTTATCCCTGTCTCCAAAATGTAAGTATCCTTAAAGTTAAGTATCCTTAACACTTGGAATGTTATTTTTATTAAATTTACATACTGTTACAGGTTTCCCTTCCTTCTTTCCCTCATTCAGATAGTTTGGGATAGCAACACATGGCGTGTTTTTCATTTGGCCAAGGACTGCTAAAGACAAGAAAGTGAAGTAAAGAACTTCACTTCTACAGTGTTTTTCCCAACCATGTGGCAAAACATTTGTAAAACTTGAATGGAGACTTTACAGTACTCTGATCTCTTTACCTTTCACTGTCTCCTTTTTCTCCCCAGCAGCTTACACTACAGAGTCACTTTTATCTTCTCATCCCTTGGTCCCATCTCCTACATTTTTAAAATGTATACCAGGTTGCTGGCATGTGCTTACAGGGCCACCAGCAAGCCCAAGTACAGGCTTAACTGACTTAATAAGCATTCACCATACTCCACTGTTATGCATCTAGTTAGAGAGATTTAGGTTGCTTTTAAGATTATTTTTGTGACTTTTTTTTTTGTGTGTGTGTGTTTGGTTTTAAGCTTAAATGATTCTACAGATCCACATTCTCCATCAGATCTTCTTCCCATGTCTCCAAGTGTTTATGCTGTACTGAGAGAACACCTGAGTCCCACAGTGATCGAGACTGCTGTATGTTGCAAACTTTTCCATTCATAATTTTATACTAAGCAAATGGGACATGTACAATGCATATGCTGCTTATAAAAAGGCTGCTTGTAGAATCTGGGGAAAAAAAAAAAAAAGAGCTATTTCATCACTTGCTGTATTACAGTCTGAAACAACAGTGCAGACATTTCCTATTCTAAATGGGACAGGATGCTGGAAGCATACTTGGAAACATGTGTTATATGAAATTGTCTGACACGCTGGCCACTGAACCATGAAAGATCCCAGAGTTCTTGCACAAACAAAGCTGTTACTCAGACAAATACATACTGATTACACTAATTCGGTATACAACACAAAGGACTTGACTTGCTCAGGGAAGCTGCACAAGGCATAGAAATATTTCCAATTCAGAAAACTTGCACAACTTTTCCGTGCTGCAGGTTTCTACACAGGGTACCAAAGTGAGAAATTAAAAGTAAACTAGAACATTTTTAGCAAACGAAGCTAATAGTCACTAAGTACGTGGAAAGATTGGGAAAGTGCTGTACCAATGTCCTATTAAAAATATTTTCCTCTTTTATTTACTGACTAAAAATTATGCTCTGAACCATCGTGGCTTACAGTGCTTAGAGCACTGATGTATATCCTCTGGGGATTTGTCCAGAAGACTTCTATCGGGGAACACAGCAGTGGTTTGGCTTTAACAGCTTTAAAAGAAAACCTTTTTCCATACTAGCTCTTAGTTTTCTGTATGTTCAATGATTTATGATCTTAAGAGGGTTATGTATTTAAAAGCCTCTCAACTCCCTTTCAAATGCCTCTCTCTAAACACTCTGCAACAACCACCCACAAACAGAACAAAACTAAACCAGAATCCTGCCTGACGATGATTGGAAGAGCAGTTAAACTTTACATACAAATAAAGGAGTTCTCTACTGTACAGCAGGCTGAAGATATGTTCAAGAGCATAATATCCTCTTTTTTTCTTCATCTTTTTCTCTGATAGTGCTCATGACAAACTAGTTCTTCAGCTAAAACTGAAATACTAGTCCAAATGAGAATCCTGCATTAAAACCTACCACACCCAATCCGAACCATGTCCCCACTCATTTTCTGTTTGGTTTACACATACGAAGACAGTTCCAACTCTCTAAACTGTATTTGTGAACTACATACGCATTTGGACTTCCCAGAGTTTCAGCAGTGAAAATAGTTGGCTTTGCTTTTGTTTATCATCAAGCATTTTTGGTTTCTTTGAGCATGCAAAGTAATTCTCAAACCAGCTCTATCCAGAACTTCCACGTGAGCTGTGACCATCGCCATCATTTGGGGTCATAACTCCACAACACGATTGTGTTTGGTGATTAATTGGGCAAGTCAAATACAATCGTGTTGTGGTTTTTAAGGATACTAGAGAAGTGGTTCAGTGCTACTAGATAATAGGTGAATTTCTGGAGGCTGTTACCAGAAATGTTTTCAAGTTCTGCTAGAAATTGGGGGAGGAAATAGTTTTGGAAGATTTTTAAAGAATTCCTTCCTTTTTCCAGTCTATTTACCTTGCTAAATGGAAATGAGGGAAATACAGAGGGGTTTTTTTTCTTTATCATCCCAAATTCACACAACAGTCTACGCTGGTGAAGACCTGACTAAGCAGACAACCTGCATTATTAAAGTAATACTTTTTCTCCATGAGATGCCAATAAAAAAAAAAAAAAAGCACTGTGTGAGATGCAAAGAACAAGAGTGAAATCTGCATCAGGACAAAATATCCTACAACTGAGTAATTCAGTCTTAGTTAGATACACTTTCTGCAGTCTTGATGAATTCCTTTCTATTTCTTCCCCTGCTCCAGATTCCCATACCCATTGGGAAAAAGAAGACTCCAGTAAGAACTCTTCTATACATATCCATAGGCTGCAAGAACCACAAAAGTTCACCTGAAAATATAGGTTATTTTTATTGTAGCCATTTCCCATGCTGTGTCTTCCAGTGAGCATTCCTGTATTTTGTAAAGAACTAGAAACAGCATCCTCAGCTCCTTACCAGTTTGTATTACATTGTCAAAATGACACTGCAATTACCTTGAGCCAGAGAAGGTTTCATCCACCATTATTTCTGGATGAACAGCAGTAACTGCCATGAGACTAATCTTTTCCTTCTTTTCTTCTAGCTGAGTTCTCCTTATTCAACTGACTGAACTTCACATACTGGAAAAACAGTATTCGTGTGAACACTGAGTGGGTCAAAGCTGCAGCTTTTTGTTGGTGGTTTTTTTGTTTTGGGTTTTTTTCTGTTTGGGTTTGTTTTTTTTTTTTTTTTGTTTTGTTTTTTTGGTTTTTTTTGTTTGTTTGTTTGTGGGTTTTTGTTTTTTTGGTTTTTTTTTGTTTGTTTGTTTGTTTGTTTGGGTTTTTTTTGGGTCATCTTTGTAAATCAATATTTCCTAAAAAAACAATTCTGATGTTATTGTTGGACCCCTTTCTGTTATCCATACTATGCAAATCTGGAATCCCTCTAGGGATTGCAAATAGTCTCCTACAAGTCAGAATTGCTGTCCTCACTGATAAAAGACCAAATCCTTCCTGGCTTGGAGGTCATTTGACTTTGGTGGGGCTCAGCGAGGATAAATCTTAGTTGCAAAATTAACATCCATAGAATTGCTGTAAATATCAAAGTATAAGAACAAAATGTTTTGCTTCTGAAAACAGCATATAAAGGTAGCTAAAGACATCAACATGTTTGGAGAAATTAGGATTTACTGTTAAATAGTTTCTATTTAGTCATTCTTGTGCACTGCTGGTTTAGCTTCTGTTTTAAAGCAAAGATTCTCATCCCTCTGAGTTCAAATGTCCCATAAGTGTCCAGGGTTAGCTTTTTTTCAAGGATGAACTACCTTCAGCATAGATTTTTTTCCTGCCACAACAGCAGAAGCTGTGGAAGGCAAGCAGGCAGAGAAGGCTGGGAAGAGAAGGGAGTTCCAGAAAGTAAAGACACAAAACTGGTGGCATCAAAAAGGCTGTCTCCACTGTGTCACTGGAAGAGAGGGTTAGTAAAACTTAACCCACGCACAAAAAAGTCGCCAAAGTAAATCTATGTGTGCATGAGGCACTCAGATACTACAGCAAGTTCTATCAGAAAGTCTACCAAGAAAAGTCCTGATCTGACAGAGTTTGGATACTATCTGGTAAACGTGGACTGGGAAGCATAGTTTTTTAGAAAAAAGAGCTGCAGCATTTGCTGGCCACTGGGCAATTTGTGCCAGACGACAAATGACAGAATATTACATGCCTGTCAGAACTCATTTAATAAGCAGAACACCTAGTTTTTGTATAAATGATAAATTACCTTTTAAAAAATATCAGGTTTTATCTTTCAGGCACACTTTAGTATATGGGTTTGGGTTGTTTGCTTTTGTTGTTGGGTTTTTTTCCCCCAGTATTATCACTAAAACCTCTGTTAACAGAATAATAAACGGGCAATCCCAAGGCCACTATATTTTACGTATGCAGCCTCATTCAAGATTTAATTCCTGGCTGCACAATACATGGCCAATGCATGCAAAGTTCTTAAAACACAAACTCTTGATCACTTGCACCTTACGGTCTTCCTGCATAGGTACAAGTTAGACATCTGGGATGAAAACATAACCTCCTTGAAGCAATAAGACCTAGATTTTACTTTCATTTCTCCTCTTCTACTCACTCCTCTTACCCATGCTATTGCTGTTAGTTGAAGGTGAGTGAAAACAGAGTAATGAGGTATTTCCGTGAACACGGGAGTGGGAAGAGACTTTAAATGGATGAATATGTCTCTTTTCATTAATATGAGCAATTTAAATCAAGCTGCAGATAAGTAATTTTGTCTTGGAAAACATCATGTTTAAGTAATTTCCCAAAACAAGAAGAGCAATTGTATGTATATAGTTTGGTAACATCTGTAATTTATATGACCAGCATGAATAAAACCAAACTTTTTGCTTAAAGTTGGATACCTGGGCTTCTGTGGATTTTTTTTCAAGATACAACAGAAATATTTAATAATAGTTTCTATGGTTTCTACTACTGTTTTGAAACTGATTTTGTAAAGTGTAGGTGTAACATTAAACTGAAAGGCACGTTACTTCGCATCAGTTTGGTGCTTCAAAGGAACACTGAAGTCATTAGTCATTTTCTATAGGATAAATGTATACAGCCTAAGCCTCCTTCTATTACAACAGCCAGAATTTTATCCTTATGCCACCTATCCTTATAGGGTTCTCTAGTAAAATGACCAGGAGAGTGGGAGAGAAGAGAAAACCATGCTGAAAGGAATGCTTCAGGTACTGCCAGAAGAAATAAAACATCTACTTTTAAGTACCTTTACTAACTGTGTTTGTGCTTTCACCGTGTTTTGCAGAAGCAGTCGAAAATAAGAGGGAAAAAAAGCAGTTGTGTGATTGTTCCATGCCTTGCATGTTGCTGCATCACTGTAATGGTTTTAATTAAAAAAACCCATAAAAACTTGCAGTTAACCTTCCAGTATAACTTTTATTTATAGTTACATTTATATCCACTGCTGGGTAGCATTTCATACCATGAGGCTTACCAAACAGACCTTCTATTTACTCATCTCTTCCACGAACTAAGAATTGTATCCTCCATCTGAGGAGAGAGGGGGATACAAAGGATACTGAAAATGATCCAAGTATCCTGGAGACGTAGACCAAAGCCTAGATTTTCCTTCTTCTGGTCTTTGTTGACCTTTCATACACAAGACAGGACTAAAATAAGACCGTGTGTGTCCTAGATGTGAAGGAAAATAAAACCTCTTTATCAAAAGATATTCCCTTAGAAGAAAATTCTCAGCTGACAAAAAGCCAGGAACAATTGAAACACTCATCAAGCCTATAATTTATAAGCATTATTAGAGTTTTTGCAACTTGGATGGAAATCTGGGTCACCATTCACAAACTAGCAATAGCAACTGTGCTTTCACAATCCTTTATAGCACTCGCATGCCTCTCTTCCACCCGTGCAATGCAGCCTGTTGAGATAGCGGCCACCCTGACTCCTGTGCCCCAGCTCCTGCTGTCTGGGGCCAGCGGGTCACCATGTGCCGGGCGTTTCACCACAGGAGCTGAAAACAGGGAGACTTTCGTAGCACAAAGGTGAGAAGCGGGTCACTTCCTATTGCTCACAGTTCAGAACTACTTTTAACCTCCACTGCTTTCAACCCTGATAAATCGTCATGATGTTTACTCATCATCATCATTACGGCTGCTGCCCAGGTAGGGAGAGCCGGGCCAGGGCGAACCAGCGGACTGTTGGTGCTGCCGCGCCGGGGGCCGGGCAGCAGCCTGAAAGTATTGATATCCCTGGTTGATGCACAGAAATTTTAAATCTTATTAGCCATACTTGGATTCTTTTCTTAGCCTCACTTGCATAGTTTAGTCACTTGTTGGGTAGAGTTGATAATGAGGAGGGTTTTGAAGCCTGCGACTTCTCTCCTGGCAAAGACGAGACAGGCTTTCAAATGGTTTGTCCCTGATAACAGGGACTCAAGGCATCAAGAAAAGCACAAAGGGGGACACCACCGTCAAGATAAGCACCAGTAATAATTTAATCTGATCTCCTTGGAGCCTTCCAGGGACAAAGGATGGCCGAGCTCACCCCATGACCACCTATGGGCAAAGGAAGCCCAGAGTTCAAGGAGCGAACAGCGTGAGGAAGACTGTGAACAACCACTGGAGGGGAAAAAGACCCTGACCCTAATTTTATTATGCATGCTCTGACTATGTAAATGAATTCCAGGAAGTCATTAGACTGCCCTTTCCAGGAAGTTTGATGAATGTGTCTGTTTTTCCTGTCCATTCGATGGTACGTTTTGCTAATTGGTTGGGGCACTTATGGAGGAGAATCCCCAACGCTGCAATAAGGAATGCTGCTTCATAAGAACTCTGCTGTTACTGGGTATTTCTCTCGGAATCCTTCCCCAGCCGCACCCAGCCTCCCACCTCGGTGAGGAGTGCTGGAAAGCAAAGGGGTTTGGAAGCTCCTAATTTTGTTTCAAGCCTCCAGCCGGCCCCGAAGCGGCCTCTCTCGCCGCTAACAAGCGGCCGTGAGCCAACGTGGGGTCAGCTCGGGGCAGGCGAGGCGGGGGGTGCCGGGCCCGGGAGGCCGCAGGTTTCGCTTTCGCTTTCCCTTTCCCCTCAGTCAGCCCTTTATGGTTCGATGCCGCCTTTCCCCGAAGTCACGTGGTTCTGCTCTGCCCGGCCCCGAGCCCCCTCCTGCCGCGCCTGCGCGCTCCCTGCGGCTGGGTCAGCGGCGTCCGGGCCGGCACACACGGCAGTAGCGGCATCGGTTACTGGGGAAGACTCCCGGAGCTCCATCCGAGAGGTGAGGGGAGGTACGACTGCTGGCTTCGGAGGAGGAGAGGGGGGAACGGCGCCGGCGGCACTGGGAACTGCGCGGCCGTGCAGTGACGAGACCGTAAGGGACAGGGCAGCGGAGAGAATGCTCGGTTAACTGCGCCCACCGCTTCCTCCGACTGGCCCCGCTTGCCGGTAGCTGGCCGGGGACCGCGCACGGAGCTGTGCGCTTTGAGCATCCTTTCTCCTGGGGCAACAGGCGTCATCTCCGGCGGGGTCTCCCCCCTTCCTACGGGGACGACAGCACCGCGGCGCCTCCCGGGCTCTTTTGCCACCGGCTACATCGGCTCACAACCCCCTTTTTGCTCCTCCTCGGCAGCAGCGCCTTCCCCCCCGCGGTTCCAGGCTCTTCTGACACTGCCCTGCTCCCAGCGCTGCCGGGGGCACCAGAAACTGACGGGAGCGGGAGGCCTGTCCCCGGGGACGGTGCTTGGCCCGCTGTCGCCAGCGCCGCCGCGCTGCTAGGCAGCCCTTTCCTAGCAGGTGCCGCCTCCCGCTACGCTATCCGTGCGGTGCCGCTGCCTGCGCACCCCGCGTAGCCCCCGGGGCCGGGGAGCAGCGCAGCCCCGGGAGCGCTCCCCCCACTCCCCACGCGGAAGCCAACGGGCTGTGGGCGGGGCAGCCCGGCGCCGAGGCGCGCCCATTGGCCGAGGCGACGGGGACGGGGCTCTGATTGGCTAAGGCAGGCGACGGCTCGGCGGGTATTTCTGGGCGCGGACGACAGCTGGGGTCTGCAGCGCAGCCTCGTCCCACGAGTAAGTGCCGGGGGGGAGGGAGGGAGGAGGGTGCGGTGCTTAATGGTGGCCAACAGCCGTAGCAAGAGCGGGCCAGGACTGGCGTTGTTGTCTGTCCTCGGGGGTGGGGGGAGCGCCGTCCGCGGTCCCCGGGGGTGGGAGGAACACGAGGTGGGGGAGCGCCGTCCGCCGTCCTGGGTGGCAGGGGCCGTTGTCCCCACCCTTTGGTCCCGAGCTGCTTTGGCGTGTCTCGGGCGATCACCCGGGAGGCTGAGACCTGTGTCCCAGCGCTGATTTCTCTCCTTCCTTCGCCGCAGAACGTGCTGCCTTCCCCCGAACAGGGGGGAAGCGGTTCGCTGTGTTTCCCTGCTTGAGTCCCCATCTTGCTCTGTAACGAGCTCTTCCCATGGTTCTTCGCCACCGCTCCTAAGTCTTTTCCTTCCCAGTCTAGTCGCTTTAAGACAGAGGAAGAGAGGAGCATATCTTCACTTAAGTACTAAGGAAAAAGAACAGACTAACTTCATGCTTTCTTCCAGCTTTCCTCACCCATGTCATGTTTAACTGTGCCTCGGTGCCTCTACAGCATACTCAGATTTAGCTTTACCTCCAGTCTGAATCCCATGCACCTCCAAATCCTTAAAGCCCTCCGTTTTTGCATAATAGCATTTTTAACTCCCATTAGCAGCTGAGGGAGATGTACAAATGCTAACGGATTTGTCAGGAAGCGGTGTAGGAGAGAATTCTTCAGCCCCAATTGCTGCCTTGTTCTTTCAATAGGTATCACCTTCCTTTTTTTAAATTTTTTTAAATTTTTTTAAAATTTTTTTTCACCACCCATGTTCTCAGCCTGGACTGTTCCTTGGGCACGTGTTCCCGTGCCATTTCCACTACAAGATGTAATGCCCGTTGAGGAGATGGTAACTGGTCTTCAGCCAGAGACCGTGCATCAGAACACGCAGCCAGTCTGTCACAGAATTGTTATTGTACAGCATTGCTCCTCTCAGTCCTACGAGTTCATTTTAATGATGCTGTGTCTGCTGCAGAGAGTACTTAATTTAGCCTGAAAATTTGATCATGAGAACTAAAGCATATAGAAGAAAAAGAGCCAAAAATCTCCAATACCTCTCAATTTAAAGCAACTATTTCCAGTACAGGCAAGTGAGGATGCAAACAGCACCTGAAAATAGACCTTTAGAGGTTTCTTTGATTTTTTTTTTTTTTCCCACCTTGTGGTGATGGGGATTACACCTGCACTAACAAAAGGTGAAAATACACATACAGGATCTTGATCCTGCAGAGTACAGGTGTCAAACACATAGGTCCCTGTATCCCTCCTGAGCAAGGTGACAGTAACACTACTGCTACCCTCAATGCTGTGAAAAAGGGTTTAAAGGGAAAAAAAAAAAAAGGCAGGTTTTTATAGGTTAGGGCAATATAGCTTTGAGTTATTTTTCATGCAATAACACATTAATGTCTTAATCTGATATTTATTTAATTTTAATTCTAATAAGCATGAGAGTTCTATTTGGTTTTAAAGATCAGCTTTCTAAAATTGTTATGCCTGAAAATAAAATGGTCATTTGCTGGAAGCACTTTTCCTTCCTGCTCCTCCCATTTTGCCATTCTTCATGAACACTTTAAATGATGTTGCTTTTCACCAGTTTAGTTCAAATAACTACTTAAACATTTACACTGATTTTGTTTGTTTGTTCCCTCCTCCTTCCCCACCTCCTTAGGATGACTCAGTGGTATCAGCTACAGCAACTCGATTCCAAGTTTTTGGAGCAAGTTCACCAGCTATATGATGACAGCTTTCCTATGGAAATCAGGCAGTACCTGGCACAGTGGCTGGAAAAACAGGACTGGTAAGCATAGAAATTGGCCTTCAGAGTGTGAGATAAGCAGTGTTCCAATATATGCAGTGCAAGAATACTGGGGAAGCAAGCTGCTGGGTGAACCTTTGCTGGTAGAACGCTGCAGTAGCAGTGTGGGTACTGTAGCCTGTGTTCCTGCACTTCTTTGGGGCTTTTTAGATGGGCCTGACACCTAGTACACCAAATGTACTATCTCCTGTTTTCCTTGGTTGGTCTGTAACAAAAGCAGCTGGTTTAGACCCGTCGGTTACTACTTTGGCAGCTCAGTCCCTCGCTGTTCGCAGACTTTGAACTTCTGCCAAGGTTTCTGTAGAGCATCTTCTTCTAGAAGAGTGGCACAATGTGCACATGCAGCAGATTCACTTTTAGCTTCTTGATGGGCATGGAATGAGTAAGTGAAGGGGCACAGAACGTGGCAAGAATAATACAGAGGAAAACAACATTTCTGTATCAAGGAGAGTCAAGTGAAAGTTAAGAAAATGAGACTGGTGTATGTTTGAAGGCAACTCTTACTCTTTGCACATTCTACAACTGGAGTTGGGGATTAAAATAAAGTATTCCTGAATGCATTTCTTGAATGCCGTATTAAATTATATTTAACATAAGGATGCCTTAAATTCTTCTAGGGAACATGCAGCCAGCAACGTATCTTTTGCTACAGTGTTATTCCACGACCTGCTGTCTCAGCTTGATGATCAATTTAGTAGATTCTTGATAGAAAACAACTTTTTGCTGCAACACAACATAAGGAAAAGCAAACGTAATCTTCAGGTATGCCTGGGGTATATGACTATACATTTGCTGGCATTCCTTTAGTAGTGCCACTGGATGCCTCTAAACAAACTGCCCTACCATGGCAGGGGGCTTCACAGAGAACATGTGAGAACCTAATTTAAAAGCTAGAATTCAAATGTTCCTCCATTTTTCTTTTAATTTGCTATGGTTAGAAAGTTAGTTTTGTTACCAGTGCAGTTCGAGTTTCTGAGAATTAGGGGAAAGAAAGTTGTTGTTTGTAAGGTATTTACACGTTCGGCGCGCTTTATTAGAGTGTAGTTTCACTTACCCCACCCCTTCCCCAGCCAGCTTCCTCAGTGTCTGATGCAAAAGGGACAGGGGAAGAAATCCTTCTCGTGTAACTTGCAGAACTACAGTTAACAGCAAAGAACACGTCGTTAGACAGCACTTCTGTGCATTGTGCAGAGGGAGAGAATGGCCAGAGCAATTGGTAGTGAGCGCAGAACGTATCTGTAGTGGGCTTAACTACCTTTGCTAGGCAGTCCTGCTCCCTGTGCTGTGCTGGAGGATCTTCCATAAAGTCACCTTCTCCACAGCCTATTTCTCACACACCTAGCTTCTCCCCACCACAAGTCAGGGACTAGGGAATTGTCTTCTGAGGAGAAGAGAACGTAGCCAGGCTGTTTTGTGCCAAGTCCCAGCTCTTCATATATTGATGGACTAAAATAGACTCTCATTCTTGGGGATGGTTGCAGGTGTCACTCTCCCCGTAGTCTTAGAGTGTGCTACGACCAGTGCATGCCCTGAGGCTCTCACACAGTCAACACCAGTCTTTTTGCCACTCACTTTAGTGAAGATAACACGAAATTATGGGTGGGGCTTTTAACAATAGACTGACCATCTCTAATGCCAGGATAACTTCCAAGAAGACCCAATACACATGGCAATGATCATCTACAACTGTCTGAAAGAAGAGAGGAAAATACTGAACAGTGCCCAGCTGTCAAATCAGGTAAGAGCCTTGGAATGTCTGCTGCAGTTGTAGCTACCCTTATTTGGGACAGGGGGAGCGGAAGAAGACTGAAGGAGGCAGCAGGCTGTCCCCTCTGCCTGACAGAAGCATGAACACTGACATGTAGCAGTTGGTCAGTGTGGCTTGTTTGTGCTCTCTGAAACATCTGGAGGGGAAAGGGCCAGGAAGTTATTTATACTCCTTGAGTGATGCAAAAGCTATGCAGTTTTCTTAATGATTCTGTAGTATAGCCGGATGTGCTCATTACATTTTTATTACAGTTTATTAATTAGTCCTTGCCTTATTTCTCCAGCAAGATTTTAACTCTTTCTTCTGCATTTTACTCTGGAATTTATATTAAGTAGCTTCCCTTTGGTGCTCCTCTAGACCGTCTCCTTGGCAAAAAGAGATGCATCATTCTCCCTCACAGTTATCTCCAAGTATTTCTTTCTATTTTTTTTTAATGAAGCCCATTTATTTCTTCTGAACCATGTGTAAAGCTGTATTCTTCCTCACTTGTTCTCTGATTTTTCATCATCTTGATTTTGTTTCCTTTGCAAGGAACTTCTTTTGCAATAAGAAAAAAAAAAAAACAACCCTGCAATTGGGAAAGACATGCAGAATAGCTAGCTAGATGTAATCCATTCATGTCATACTAAAGTGGTGACTGACCAAGCATGTTAAGTTCTGATAATGAAATACTCCCTTTTAGGGCAAGTTTTTGAATGTGTTGGCAGAGTGGGAACAGCCCTTGCACTACAGGCTTTCACCAAGGGGCCTAATGCAGCTGTATCCAAAACAGCTCCAATAAAACTGCAACTCTGTCTGAGCCCTTGTAGCTGCAGCACTGCTCTTCAGTTTCTGTTCTGGCACTTCACTAAAAGCACTCACAACTGCCTTTCCAGCATGAGAGATATATATATATTTGGGTCATCAAAAAGGGAAATAAGTCCTCCTGTATTTCCTGTTGGTACAATAGGTACAGCACCATACCCTGCTTCTGCTTTCTGGCAAACGTTCCCACGTGGCAAAGCTCAGAATAGAAAATAGAGAGCAAGCACAACTATAAGCATCATAAAAATCAAAGAAGAATCCCAAACGTTAGAGTATGCTTAGATTGCCTGGCTTAAGTCTGTGATGGGGAATCTTTGCCAGTTTACCAAATTAAATGCTTTAGATGACCTTAGCTTAGGTTGAAGCGTTAGTCAGAGCAGCAATGCATACCTGACTGCCCCACTTTGGAGAAACAGCAAGTTTCTAACACTAATAGTACTGTTAATGTGTGGAACAACGAGCTTGTCTTTAAAAATGACTGCAGTTCACCCCTAGTGATGTCATACAATAAAATTCCTGAGCAAGAGTGAGGTCAGCTTTCAAAGAAACTAGAGAGAGATCTAAGATGCACTCGTATACCCCTTAAGAAAGAAATTGCATAGCAGGTTACCTTGTTTGCCTGTACACGTCTCTCTTGTCCTTGCCCTTAGCACATTTCTGCCTGTAACATCGAATTCTTAAGGTTGAAAAAGACTTTTAAGGTCAGCAGGTCTGTTAACCCAGCACTGCCAAGTCCCCTGCTAAACCATGTCCCTAAGCATTTTATCTACGCATCTTTTAAGTACCTCCAGTGACTGCACCACCTCCATGGGCAGCCTGTTTTGGGGCTTAACAACCCATTCAGTGAAGGAATTTTTCCTAAGGTCCAATCGAAATCTTCCCTGGTGCTGCTTGAGGCCATTTCCTCTTGTCCTGTGGCTTGCTTCGTGGGACAAGAGGCCAACCCTGAGGTTCACTACACAAATTTCCTTTCAGGGAATTGTTGAGAGTAAGGTCTCCCCTCAGCCTCCTTTTTGCCAGGCTAAACAACCCCAGCTCCCTCAGCTGCTCCTCGTAAGACTTGTGCTCTAGACCCTTCACCAGCTTTGTTGCCCTTCTCTGGACCTGCTCCAGCACTTTGATGTCTTTCTTACACTGCAGTGCCCAAAACTGAATGCGGTACTCAAGGTGCAGCATCACTGGTGCCCAGTACAGTGGGCCAATCACTTCTCTAGCCCTGCTGGCCACACTACTTCTGGTATCTGTGTGGGCCAATTTAGCACTTGATGTAGGTGTCATCCAGCCTTCAGGATTGTTTTTTTCTTGAAATACATTTAGAAGATACATGAAGATTAGCAAACGAAGGAATGGAGCTGTGCAGAGAGAAAACAGTATGTGTTTATAGCTTTGTATTGCTATGATAAAAAAATTGCAGCATCACCACCCAAGAGGCATTTTTAGTCCTCCCTTGTTTCTTGCAAATTCACCTCAAGTCAATTTGACAATATTAAACCTTAGCATAAATTATCAGAGCCAGCCATGCTTCATCAGGCTGTTTGTCAACAAAAGCCACTAACTTACATGAATGGAAAGAGTATTTGCTGTCATAGGTCACTGTGGTTTGACTTCTGTGGTTGTTCTGCTTGCCTCCCTCAGATGGAAGTGGGGAGTATACAGAACACCATGATTGGGATGCTGGACAAACAGAAGGAGCTTGATGCGAAAGTTAAGGCTGTAAAAAACAGTGTTATAGTAAGTAAAGTGTAACTGATGTGGTGTTTGTTGATGCACACATGTTGAAAAGCTTTCAGGACATAAGATAAGACTTCCTAAAAGTAAAAGGAAAAAATAAGGTCATGGTTTGGTTTTCAACTCTAGCACCAGTGACTGACAGAAAGTAGAGGCTAATTATCTCTCAGCAGCACCATAGTACAGATTAGTATTTGACTGGTTTAGCAAAATACAATTTCTTATGAGTAAATTCTAGCAACAAAACCATTTTACCCATCTGAAATAGTAGCAGCTGTGGAAGAACTCATACACTGACCATTTTGTTAACTAGATTTTCAGTTACCATAGAGATGTTTGTTGTCTGAATATACTGTCATGACAGAAACCTTTTCTCCAAGCAATGCCTATGAATTTGGAAGTTTGTTTAAAATGCTGTGTGATGTTCCAAGTTTTCCCACTGTAGCCTAGGATCTCCTAAATTTTGTGGCCTTATGTGGAGGGTTTTCTGTATTTTATAATGATCAGATTTTAGTTAGCTGAGGAGGAGGGAGGGTGAATAGAAGGCAATGTAGGGAGTTTCAGGAAAGGCAGTGCAGTAAAACTGGACTTCATCTCTGTCAAAGGCTGGTGCCAGGCAGTTCCTGATCAGATGTAGTCTTGCATTACATGGAGCTATTGAATAATTGTGGCCACTTTCATCTGTGCTTTACAGGATGTGGAGCAAGACATCAAGACATTAGAGGATATGCAAGATGAATATGACTTCAAATGTAAAACCTTGCAGAACAGAGGTAATTTAGCAAGGACATATCTTGCTGCATATAGGTCGTAAGAGTAAACCCTGCTGTCTTCTGTCAGGAAACTAAACCCAATGATATGCAGCCAAGCTTACTGGTAATGTTCCTCCTTTATTAATTCTGCTTTATGCTGAAACCTAAAGTCCTGAAAATGTATTCTCTGCAGCTCTCCATTCTTACAAGAGGAGAGAGAGCACCTCTTTTTAATGCAGCATTCCTTTTTCCTTTACATCCCTTTGCATGATAGCAAGCCCCATAGACTCTGTGACTATTCAACCACAGTATCTCAGTAGTTAAGTTTAGGCTTCTCTTTACTATCTTGTATTTCACAAATGCTTTCCCTGCTTCAAGTTGTGTTGGCCCTTGGGTACTGAGCACATGCAGCTGTAGTCCAGGTTAGTTTCATTATATAGATGTCTCTTAGCTACTTTGTTCTAGAAAAGGCTTCAGTTTCCCAAACAAATTGGCCATTGACTGTCCCTCAGAAGAGGAATACATTCAGAAGATACTGAGGGGAGCACTGAGCTGCAGTCTTCCTCTTTGTACCTGGGGGCAGGTAGTGCTTCCGTGAGGTGGACAGAACCTCTAACTTAAGGCCAGTAGGCAGCAGAGGTAGTAACTTGGTCTCCTCTGTAGGATCTGTCAGCCTGGGCTACCCTATGGAGGCTGTGAACATCCTCCCTTGATCTAACAGTTAACTTCTGTTGCCAGGTTAAGCAATAGGAATGATTCATGTCAAAAGTCTTCATGAGAACAAATTGCTCAGTGTGTATCTTTACACAATATAATGAATTATTTTAAATCAGGTTCTTGCTCTAAAAAAACCAAGTGAACTCACATCTCAGTTACTTCACTGGGATAGGTGCTTTTCATTACCTTAGTGCTTTAAGTGCACTCTCTGTCCATCCAGAAGGAGAAAGGAAGAATCAAAACAAACAAACAAATCTAGAAAGCAGTAAATATTTCCTCCCTTAAGCTTTAAAGATACACTTCACTTGACTTGTCTAGGCAGGTCCCCTCTTTCCCACAGTGTTTCCCCCACCTATACCTCCCTCTTCTCACAGGGGCATGACCTGTTGCACTCCTTCAGCCTCACCTTCACAATTTGGACTTATTTTACAGAGCATGAGTCCAATGGTGTGTCCCAGGAGGAATATAAGAAAGAGCAGATGAATCTCAACAAGATGTTCTTATCACTTGACCTCAAGAGAAAGGTAGCACTCTAATTTTCTTCCAGAAGGCAACAGCAGTTCATTTTGAACATGTCTGTTTTCATCGAGTTGACAAAATGAGAGAAAACTTATCTACTGTTACCTGTTGAATCAAGATTTCATTCTTTCCATCTTGACTGAAAATCTAGACCCTCTTTAAGCAATTACATTGATCTTCTAGCAACTTCTATCAGACTGTCAGGTAAAGCCAGAAGGACAGTGGGAGGGAAAAGTGTCATGTCAGTAGTCACACTCTTGAGGAAAAACTGCTATTTTAAGATTTGCAGCTATATTAGAGTTAAATGTGGTTACTCTCATTGCAGTGCTCAAGTCTTAAGCAAGCACTGAGTGATCCTGGATAAACATTTGGGACACACTGGCTATTCAGAATAGAGTGACTCTGAACACACATTGGTTCTTCACTGTTTCTGCACTAGCAAATACTCCGGCTAAAAAGAAGCAGGTTGTTTTAGAAAGCATCCTCTGTTCACAGAAACTATTACTTTGAGGCCCCTGCAGAGTTTTGCAAGACAGATAGCATTAGCTAAAACAGTACTTAGTTTTCTTGTATCAAGTATTTTTAATAAACAGGGTAATTTAATATTCTCTGTAGGAAGTGATAAACAAGATAGTGCAGCTGCTGAACACCACAGAGCATACACAGAGTGCTCTCATTAATGAGGAGCTGGTGGAGTGGAAACACAGGCAACAGACTGCATGCATTGGTGGCCCACCCAACGCCTGTCTTGACCAGCTACAGAGCTGGTAAGTCTTTAGTTAAGGACTGTATTGGACAGGAACTCATCAAGTGTTATGAAGGAACACCAGGTCTGTGAAATGTGCTGATTGTTTGTATTATGCATTTAAATTCTGTCACAGCATAACTACATTTAATTGTTAATTACCTCACCACATTGCTAATGAGCAAGAAGTGTTCTCTGTGCACCGCACAGTGGGACAGTCACCTGGCTGGTGTCTCAGCATTAGAACACCACAAAGCCATGCTAAAAGTGATATGATTGTGTAATTGTAGGTTCACCATTGTTGCTGAGAGTCTACAGCAAGTTCGTCAGCAGCTGAAAAAGCTTGAGGAACTGGAACAGAAATTCACCTATGAGCCTGATCCCATCACAAAAAACAAACAAGTTCTGCAGGACCGAACATACAGTCTTTTTAAACAGCTCATCCAGAGGTAACAGACAAGAAGGGCCTTCTTGTGTTTGTGTGAATGAACAAGTGGAGAGCACCTTCCCTTTTCATCCCTCTGTATCTCCTGCATGCTAACTTGGCATTTTCTGAGGTTTTCCAAAGTTTGTCACAAACACTGAAATAAACGACTCTTTTTGAGACTTACCCTGTCCAGGGGTTCCACAGTTTTAGGGTTTTTGTTTAAGTTAGCAGAAGCTATGTTACAGTTTGCACTGATTACAGAATCAAGCTCCTAGTCTGCTAGTCCATTTCTTGCATTAAGCTTCAGCCCTGCAAAGTTCAAGTAAATAGAGGCAAGAAACCATTTTCACCAAGTTGTGCCCAAAATAAATGCATGCAATTCTCCAACCCTTTGTCTCCAGCATTGGGAGGCCAGCTCCATCTCTCTACCATCTCTGTAATGCAAGTTACTGTGGCTGGTGGTTACCCCACAGAAGATCAGAGTCCCATTCTGTAAACAGAGAGTAGACATAAATTAATGCTGCAGAAAACTCCAATCCAGAAGAGAAGAGCAAGGGCTTAGGTACTTACTGTAGGTAACAGCCTGTTATGGGCATCTAGAAGCCAGGGTTCCAGAGTCCCATTCAGATGCTTTGACCATGATCTTCAGTGGGAACACACACGCATTGCTCTTCAAGGAAGCAAAGGCAGTGAGGAAGAGCTGTAGAAATCCAGCTGTTTACTTCTCTTGCCTGGGAGTACAGTGGAAGGGAAAGTCTCCATGCTGCCTAGGACTTGGTAACAGTAGAAACACTTCAGCATTTATGTCTACACAGCACAGTACTACACAAAAGGTGCCCAAGATAGCAACAGTTTTCAAGTTAACGTCAAGTGTTGGCTTTGTACAGTTAGCTAGCACTCATCAGATGGCCTGCTAGCTCTTGGGCATGCATTGTTCCACAGCACTGTCACCACAAGAACATTCACAAGCACTGGAAATGGCAAATGAAGCAACTGGCTGAACGATGCTGATTTCATCACAGTGTTTACATGCCCTGTGATTTCAGGCCAGTCTCTCCCTCCTCAAGCCAGCAGTGTAGTTAGGAAGAGCCAGCCCTTATGAAATGGCTTTATACTTTGCAATTTTTCTATCCCTGTTGATAGAAATTAAAGAAACCACCACACAGACCTCTCTGTAGATTGAAACTGGATGAATAAAGCCTATAATACTACCAGTAAAACATTCTTCTAAGTTCACTTCTTAGTAATTCTTTATTCCTTAAAGACAACACTGATGAGGTGCCTTTAATCTGTTCTTTCCATAGCTCCTTTGTGGTAGAGAGGCAGCCTTGCATGCCAACACATCCTCAGAGGCCATTAGTCCTGAAGACAGGAGTGCAGTTCACTGTAAAGCTGAGGTATGTACTCCCCCGTACCCCTTCTTGTTTTGTGATAAGCCTTTCACGTCCCTGGCTTCCTACAGCTGAGAGGATTGCACATCTTCCACTGCAGCCCAAGTGCAAAGGTCAGGAGGAGGAAGGGCCATGTGGTAGCAGGATGCCTTCTATCAAAGTTTAACAGATTCGGCTTTTACCCTCTACCCAATGCGGGGGGTACTGAGTGTGTAAGAAACAACCAAACAGCAGGAGACACAGGCAGACCACTTTGTCATGGAGAAGAGTAACTCACCCATCTGCTTTCATCTCTAAATGCTGTCTTGTGTAGAGCAAGCTTGGAGCCTCTATGTGGCCCTGCATTGTGCAGCTTAAATGTATACATGGTAAGCAGTGTGATAGAAAAGAACCTGTCTTTTGCAATTGCAGTCACCTAAAATTTTAAGTTTCTCTTTTCAGATTGCTGGTGAAATTGCAGGAATTGAACTACAACTTGAAAGTGAAAGTTTTTTTTGATAAGTACGTTGCATTTTTTTTCTCATACCTGTATATGGTAACAATAAGATATGTCACAAAGCACAGACAGCCTCAGCTTCTCACCAGCAGCTCTGCTGTGCCAAGGAGAGTTCACTACTGCTTCAGTTCACCTTAATTCAGCACTCACTTTAAGGGCAGGGAAAGAAATGTAAGAGGCTCTCCAAAATAATCCCACTGGCTGTGCTTTAAAGAAAGTAGGTGGGGTTTTGTCTTCCCATTCAAGTCTTTATGGGGTGTTCCATTCATTTGGAACAGCTCTGGGGCCCAGAACCTTGCATGGAATTGTGGAAAGGATAAGAAATTCCAGTGTGGATTTGGGAGCTGAGGTTTTGGGAAGTGCACCAGAAACAGTGCAACTCAGTAAAATCCCTGGGCTACCCTATGGAGGCTGTGGGAAAGACAACCAGTTCAAGTGATGCAGTGATTTATTCAAGAAGTTGTACAGTTTGAAAGCAGATATAGAATGATTTGTAATGGTTTTTTCCCCCCTCAGAGAATGAAAGCCTATGTAGTAAAAGAAAAGACTGTCTTGGATGATAAAGCCCCCCCAACAAAATTTAAGCCTCGGGAAGAGACAGCCTGTGTAGCACAATATTTGACTGCTTGAGACACTTGCCTCCTCTTTTGCACAAGATTTCACAGAAGCTTCTTACCACTTCTCAGTCATCTAATAAACCAAATATGCACATTTTCTCTCTGTGACAGAATCTGTGAAAGATTTTTATTTTGCCTTTTTTTTTTTTTTTTTGACAGAGATATAAATGAGAAGAACTCAGTCAAAGGGTATGTGACATCATGGTTTGGTGTATTAATGTTGAGTCCTTTTAATGAATTTGAGAATCAATTCTTTCCTCTCTCTGAAGGTTCAGGAAATTTAATATTTTGGGAACAAACACAAAAGTAATGAACATGGAAGAATCTACTAATGGAAGTCTAGCAGCAGAATTCAGGCACTTGGTAGGGGATTTTTTTTTTTTTTTCTTCCCTTTTATTGACATTTTATTGTGCAGATAGAGGGTGTGGTAGGAAGGAAGTCATTGTGTACTTCTGTATAAGAGGAACTGTGATCATCTTTCCTTCTTCACTATTCCCTTTTTGAAATCTTTGGCCCGTTTCAATTGAAACACTATTGGTTTTGGCATTGAAATAAGGCCAGAAACACAAACAAGACTGTCTGCTGCCATACGTCTTATGTTGCAAAGAGTTCTTTGGATGATGAAGAAAAAAAACCTAGAAAAGGTGTTTTGGGCCTTTCAGAGGAAGGCCCAGAGGCAGGAAAGCTTGGAGTGGTTTCAAGAGCTTTGAGTCTCAGAAATGAAAGTTGTCTAGGAATGGGCAGAAATTCAGTGCCTTCAGCAGATTATACAACACACTTGAAGATTGCAAGATCAATCAGATTGATTCCATCGTTATAACAAGGGAAAATGCGAGGCCTGAACCAGTGAACATGGAATTCTTCAGTGTTTCTGTTCTTGCAAGGCTTCTTCCATAAGGCACTGTAACAATGCAGTATCTATTTTCCCAGATTGTTTGTAAGAGTAGTAGCTATCTACAGTTAAATCCTTTGGCTTCCAGAGCTTAGTACCAAATAGAATCATATACCAGTGCAGCAAAGTTCCATACATTGAGCAACTAGAGCACGTAAACATTTCCATCCTCTACCACTTTCATTTGTGGCTGAGGTAAGTGACTGACAGGATTTTTTTTGTTTGTTTGCAGCAACTGAAAGAACAGAAAAATGCAGGAAGCAGAACAAATGAGGTAAGCAGCACTAACCTTGTTTGTAAATCTTTTGTGTAATACTAAAAAGGTGTTTAGGCATTTATGACAATGCTCCGTTCAACCCCATGAAGAAACAGAGAGGATGACACCTCAGTAGGAAAGGCATTCAGTGGTTCTAGGAAGTGATCAGTGTAGGTGGTGTCTGCAGGTGACAGCTGCTGCCAGAGTACCCATGCTAACAGGCATGAAGTTGGGACTGTCACTTGACTTGGACTTTGACCTGTAAACTTTTTCTGAGGTTTAGAGCAAGTAGCCTTGGACAGAAAAGGTTCCTCCCCCCATGACAAATCCCCTTATCTTCCCCTCTGAGCAATTTTGAGTCCCTGAATGTTTTCAGGTTTTGTTTTTCTGGTTTTTTTTTTTTTAAGGGTCCTCTCATTGTAACAGAAGAACTTCACTCTCTGAGTTTTGAGACACAGCTGTGCCAGCCTGGCTTGGTAATAGACCTCGAGGTATGTCCTTGGTGAAACAGATGGCTTAAGTTCCTGTATATCACTCATGCTGACAATCAAAACTTTTTTTTTTAAGTAGTGGGATATCAAGCAATTTCAGTGAATTGAAAATCCATGGGAGACACTTCACAACTTCTCTGTCTAGATTCATACAGTGAGAATGCTGTCAAATCTCTGGGTAAATAAGAGTGGATGTGCTTTGCAAAGTGAAGGATAACCAACCCCATGTTTTAAGCTCTCTAAGGATCAGTTCCCATTTATTTCAGAAGCAGTATGCTGTGAACTCTGTCATCACTATCAGTGCTGTCATAACTGACACTAAATGAAAGCTTTTAGGTGATTTTGGCAGATAAGTCTAGTACTTCATCCTACTGATGTTTTCTCCCCTACGTACCAACTCCAAGTGAAAACATAAAGACCATGCAAGTGGGGAATTACAGTGGAGCTGGCTTTGGGGGGAATCTAGAGCCCGACAGCAGCAGCAGTGCAGGATAGCCTCACGTGGCTCTTTTTTTATATCTTTCAGACCACATCTCTTCCCATTGTTGTCATCTCCAATGTGAGCCAGCTTCCAAGCGGATGGGCTTCTATCTTATGGTTCAACATGCTGTCTACTGATCCTAAGGTATCTGCAAAAAACCCCAAACCAACCAGCCAACTGTATGAGAAATACTATGTGCCATTTCCAAGCGTTGTCTATATACAGGTTGCTGCCACATTTTTGCCTTGCAGATGACTCTTAATGGTTTTCAGGTATGGAGAGAAGCAGTGATTTACTCCCCTGTCCTACAGGGAGCAATGTTTGGAACTCACATAAGGATACTATACCTTGTACTCAGCATGTAAGTTACAGTGAGAATAAGCAAACAAACATTCATGAATTCAAAGAGAGTGATCTGGAGTAATCTAGGGATTCTACCCAGTGGGAGAGGACATGTCCAAAGCAGAGTCTCAGAGCTTGCCTTTCCTGCTGACGAGCCTGTGAGATTAGCAGCCTGCTTGTGCAGAGTTCTCCCTGACATCCAGTCTTACGCCTGCTGTTTGTTTTGGCAATACACTTCAGTGAACTGAAATGGCATTCTGAAGTTAATGATTAGTAACTGTAGATTGTATTTTTCCCTTCCGTTCTAGAACTTGTCCTTCTTTCTGAATCCACCTTATGCAAAGTGGTCTAAACTTTCTGAAGTGCTGAGCTGGCAGTTTTCTTCTGTAACAAAGAGAGGACTCAACGCAGATCAGCTGAGCATGCTGGGAGAGAAGCTACTTGGTATGGTCTGATTCCATCACAAATGGCGCTTTTTGGGTTGAAACTAGCTCTACATCTTTTCTGCAATCTACTTGAAGTTTTCATTTTCTCTCACACCTTTTCCCCTCATACAACATTCCAGCTTTCAGTATGGTAGAGTTTGTAAGTGAAGGTCAGGTCATGAAATAAATCCACAGTTGCAGCTTAGGAGTTGGGTGCATTAGGGCAGTGCAGACTGGGACCACTTCTGCCTTTTGAAGAGCTACCAAAGAAAGGCACGTGTTTAGTCAGTCTTTGCCATAGCTGCTTCTTGGCATTTTTGGTTTGGTTTTAAATCCATCGCCACTCATTTTAACTTCATGCCTGTGCCCAACTGCAGCGAGCGTTCGCTCTTGTGTAAACTCTGTTGCAATATCAAAGTGCAGACACTATCAAACTATTACAGGTTATAAAATTGAACATCTCCCAGAAGAGAGTCCTTAGCAAAGTCCTAATCAGCCGTGAGTTTTGTTTCCAAACTCCTTGTCAGTTTGTCTTACAGGCAGGGCACTTGACACTGCTACTGAGTTTACACGGTAGGGTCTAGATAACAGTGGTGATGATTCAGTGTTTTCCACTATCCTTGGGTTTCAGGAAGCATTTATATTTATAGGGATTTGACATTAGTGGGTCTAGCTGGCAAGTACAGCATTTCAGTCTCTTAATTCCCTTCCTCTGATTTCCCCAAGACATAAGTTCTGACAAAAAGCTTTCCAATTTAATGTATTACTTTCCAGAATTCTGCAAGGAGAGTAAGGTTTTTGTTTGTTTGTTTGTTTGGCTTTTTTTAGCTTAATTAATCATCTTAAAGACAAAGTGAGCACCGACATATTTCCATGATCAACGTACATTTCAGAATTTAAGAGATTTTGTCAAGCTCTGGTAACAACATTAGAGATGCTATTTAAGTCTTAAGTCTACAGCTAAAGGTATTTCACTACAGAAAAAAAATCCAGGTAGTTAAACACTATGTATTCAGGATTCCATGCCACAAGGGGACACAAAATCTAAGGGTGCCAGGATACAACTTGTGATGTGGAAATTGGCAGAACCTTGATCTCTAGCAGCATCAGAAACAAGCTCCCTAACCCAGTTTATTTTTAGAGACTGGGGAGTTGGGGAGGCATATTTGTAACTTTATTGAAATCCAGTGATCTGTAACAGAAAGAATTTGGTTTGAATAAAGTCAGGGTCTGCAAAGCTCTATCTGCTGTAGTCACAGGATAGGATTTTCTTTGTGGTTTGGGTGTGGTTATGAAACACCACTGACATAAAAACAAGGTGGGGGGGAAATGATTGCAACAGGAATGAGATGAGTCTGTGATTGAGGCAGACCTAGGAGTCAAGAGCTTCTGGGCCAAAAACCTAAGAGTCTCCACAGCTGAGACAGGAAAGTGCTTAATCTCAGAAAGATATTACAGGGTTTGCTGAACTCCTACAAAATAAAGGCTTATGGGTTGTAGCTTTCTTGTTTTGCTGGAGAGATGTGCAAGGAGCGTCAGAAGGAATTGGTTCCCATTATTACAAGGGCTGTTTAAATCCATTTGGTCATTCTTACGCAGCCAACCTCTCCAGAGGGGAGTTTTGCAAGCTCTCCCTACACTAGCTGTGAAAATATAGTAGCCTTCTATTTCTTTTCTTTCTTACTCCAGCAGCTCAGAGTTGAAAATAAACACCCAGAGCTCAGTACTATAAGTAATTTCCTTTCAGCCTTACTAAGTAATTTATGGAACGTGACTGAAATAAATGTATTCTATTCAGGGCCAACAAGTGGAGGATCTCACGATGGCCTTATTCCTTGGACAAGATTCTGCAAGGTATGAACACAGTTTAAAAATTGAAATTTCTATCTTGGTTTGTTGTGGGGTTTGTTTGGGGATTTTTTTTTTTATTTATTTAGTTGATTTCCCAACTAAATAAAAGCACCCCCCAGGATGGTGGGGTTTTTTGCAGTAGTGTACCCTAATAGTTCTAGAGCTTGCATGGTTGTGGGAGGTTTTGATCATGAGGTTAAAGTAACAGCAGCAGCAGGAGGAAAAAAGGCCTGTAATAGCAAGGAGGAGACAAATTTGAGATGGCTTCTAGGCTGGGTAAGCTCTATAGAAAAATGCATCTTTCAGAGAGAGCATCTTCATTCTTATTAATGCAGCTGCTATTAAGAGAGCAGTTCTCTATTCTGTTAAAATATTAACTTTTTTAGTTAAACTTATTTAACTATTTAAATACAGTTAAACTACGTTTTAGTTTAACTGTTACAGAATTTAACTGTCATTTTACAGTTTAACTATTGCAGAAAATGTCAAAAAAAACACCCCAAACCAAAAAAGAACCAGCAAGATGAGCAGTTTTCCTCTGTTATAGTGAAGGACATTTCCCAGACCAGGGGCAACAGGATTAGGGTGAGGATTAGCACAGGGCAGCCAAGAGGGTCAGCATGATGGCAGCAAGCCACATCATGAGATTTCATAGCCCCGCGTGAACAAAACGAAACAGGAGGACTCTTCACAGTTTCTTTGGCTTTAGACCCTGATACTGGTACAGATAAGCAAGAGATGACATCAAGGCAGGAGCAGTCTCCAGGGTTAGAGCAAAGCTTTGGTGACCCACAAGCACACAAGTTCTTTATAGGTGTCTCTCCTGAGGAAATGAAATCTGGGTCTGAACAGAAAGTGTCTGTAAGCTGTTCTGCTAGCCAGTCTGGTTGAAAGCCCTCTAATGTTTGGATGTTCAAGAGCTCCAAGAACCAGAGCTTTCTCTCTGCTCTTCAGCCAGCAGCAGTGCACGAGGGGTGATGGATCGCACGTTTATGGGTGCTGTAGACTCAGGCAGGCATTTCACACTGCCTCTGGCCTTAAGGTTCAGTACATGCTTCATTCCCTGTAGTTTCTGTCCTTCTGGAGTTGAGAAGCAGAAAGGTGGGGTGGGGAGGGATTAAATAAAATCATAAGAGAATATGGGAAAGAAGAAAGACAGGAGAAAAATGGAAGAAAAATTAGATGCTGGCAGGACTGAGAGCTTGCTTCCTCTGCTCAACAAAACTCATGTTTCACAAACCCTGTTCTCCCCCCATCCCGTCTCTGTTTTTCCATATTCTACATTTCAGGAAAATATAAATGATAAAAATTTCCCCTTTTGGCTGTGGATTGAGGGAATCCTAGAGCTTATTAAGAAGCACCTCCTGTGTCTCTGGAATGATGGGTAAGACCTGAGTGAAGTCAACAAAGACCTCAGACCTCTCATTTACACTAGTAGCTGCATCCTCAGGTTGTGAGGTTGGTTGTGCAGATACTTTGGATCCAATAAAGTGGACCTTGCAACCAGAAAAATCTGAGGAAAAGGAATTTTAGGAGTGAGGAAGCCTCTAATGAGACATCTGCTTAAAGCAAAACCACCTGACGACCAAACATTTAAGTCGCACAGCACCACTTTGAATATTAGGGGTTTTAAATTTTTTTGCCTCTGCTCCCACTTCAGTAGGTTCTTTTCACACCCTAGAACAGAGCCTCTTTTTGTTCGACAGGAGGACTGAAGTACCACAAAGTATAAATCATAAAGTGATCATCCATTTTAAGAAAAACCAAACAAAACCCAAACACTCGTCAGCCTCCTGTAGGTGGCAGGAGCAGCCAGACTCTGAACTGCATCCACACTCTGAGCCCAGAAAGTAGTCTTTCCTGGGTTTAATAGAGTATTATTAACTAGTAAGACTCTGGCAGATGGAAAACCAGTTCCATTTGCCCTTTAGTAAACTTGTGATTATGGCATTTCCAATTTCACAGGTAATTGCAGCCAGAAACGGGTTTAGCCACACGACGAAGCCGTGTCAGTAGTGCACTTGCAGTGGAGCATCCAGGTGTCCCACAGGTTTGCAGGATTGCTCTGTCTTGCTACATTCAGCAGTAGGCTTTAAATTATTCCTTAAATTATTACCAAATGAATCCCCCTAGCTCTGGATGAGTTCTGTCAAAGCCCTTTATAGCACAAGCTTTGTTTCACTGCCTGAAGCCTGCCTGTTTCTCAGCCAAGCAGACTCTATTGCAGTGGGAGCTTTTGCCACAGTTACTGCAGCAGAGTTGCAGTTCTGTGCTGTTTGCTGTTGTGCTGGGTTGTCAAAGCAATCCCCTATTTAGGGCTTAACAGAAGGAAGAGGTGCAGGTTAAGTCCAGAATGTAGTCAAAGCCAGAGATTTAGTACTATTAGGTTTTCCCCTCTCAGCTGGCTTTGTTGGATAGTCATAGATCTTTGTTTCCTAGAAAGGGAAGCTGAAGGGGAAAGCTCTTGCCAACCACAAAGATACCCAAGTGGGAAAGAGAGAAATCTATAGTATTTGTTAGGATAGAAACTCCCTTGGTATACAAAAGTAGCATTACAGCCTTGAGAACAGTTTCCTTTTTTCACGTGTGAGGGATGGGAAGGTTAAAGACTTTCACTTTCCACAGGATATTTACTACTGAACACATTTGTTACTTAAAGCATGCTATTTAAAAAAATAACCAACAACAACCAACCAAAATCCAACCAAACAAAAAAACCCCAACCAAACAACAACAAAACCACAACAACAACAAAAAAAAAAACCCCAAACAAAAAACCCCCAAACTATACAAAGAAACCCAAATGCCCATAAAACAGGACAGCTTCTTGCATCTGAAATTCTAAGCAAAATCATGATTATTTAGTAGTTTTTGTGCAAGAAGCACTTTCCCTGACTTAGCACACAGAAGGACAGTAGTAGTTGCTCTAAAAACTTCATTATTGATGGAGTATTTTGAGGAATAAGAAGCAATGCAATAAAAATTCTGACCTTTTTAAAAAAGCATTTGGGATTTGACCGGAGTTGTCCTAGTGCTGGCTTCTCCAGCTCCCTCCACAGTCCCTGTTCAGATGAGTCCACTTCTGACAGTTACCACACTGGCCTCCTTGCCTCCACGATGACACTTGCTGAGCATAGTGAATCTAGTGGCTTGAAGTCACACACGCTTAATAACTCCTCCAGAAGGCGTACACAAGGAATAAAACAAAGCCATGGATGTGATCTGGTAGCTAACAAACTTTTGTTTCATCAGCTAAAGAGGAGAAAAGACTGCTTCTTAATAGACTTTTGCAGTTAATACTCTAGCTAGGTCTGGCTATATTACACACAGATAACCTCACTTCTGCTTCCATAGCCCAGCTTTGACTGCCGAGGGCAATCTCCCTTATTCTGGGCTCAGGAAAACATTTGCATAAGCCACCAGGCCAAAGGGAGAGTGCTGAGGGAAGCTGTGGTGATTCATGGCTTCTACAGCAGCTCCAGCTGTTCACAGGCCAAAACCTTCTATGAGGCTTTATACGAGTGACAAAAGCTGTTGAGTTTTCCTGGCTAGCCCAGCATACGTTAGATTTCTGCACTGAGGAGTAAACTCAGCTTTTTCCTTCTCAACATGACAGCTGCATCATGGGTTTCATCAGTAAAGAAAGAGAACGTGCTTTATTGAAGGACCAGAGGCCTGGAACGTTTTTACTGAGGTTCAGTGAAAGCAGCAGAGAGGGAGCAATCACATTCACTTGGGTAGAAGGATCTCAAAATGGTAAGTCAGTAACCAAGAACATGCTTTGTCTTCAGAATATAAGCTTATGTCAGAAGAAGTCTCTGTGCCCTTTCATGCTGAGAACCAATGCAGTGCAGCACTCTAGCAGCCCCCACCCTGACAAGCAATAGCAAACCCACGCCTTCAGCCACACAGTGGGCTGGTGAAGGTTTCAGGGAGAACTAGGAACACTGCCAGGCTTCTGGCCTGGAAGTTCGTTGAAGCTAAACTGCCTAGGCTGTCTCCTTCACCTCCTCAGGTTCTCTCTTAGCAAGATGCCTTTAGTCCATAACACACCTGCATCTCCCTCCAAACCCCCATCACGGTCTCCAGCTGAGGTTTCATTCCGGGGAAGAGTTCAATACAGCCCCGTTCAGCCCTCTCTCTATTACTGTTTTTCCCTCATGGGCAACAGTCTCCTCAAACAGCTTTAACTCATGGTTCTACACCTTCGTTCCTCCCCATTCTCCCTAGGTAGACAGCCTAGTCATTTACCTCACTCATCCAGCAGTTCTCTTTCCTCCAGTTTCCAGAAGAATGAGGACGGATGAAAGACCTGCTGAGTTAGCTGGTCTACTCTCTCGTCCTCTTTTCAGGGAAGCCTAGAGACTTGAAAACTACACAAAGATATCATCTCCCTTCTATCTAATCGGAGTTCTTCCCTTATCATACTACTCAAATCAACCCCACCGGCCAGGGTGGTGCAGCTGTTGACACTTGGGTGAATCCAAGACCTTTAACAGCTGGAAGAGAAACTGCTGCGTGTACTTGAACTTGGACTTCTTTCCCTTTGCTGCCTTTATATCCAAGACATCCAAAACTTAAGCAAAGAACAGTAATAGTATTTGGAGCATTTAGGGTGTCTTTACAACTCGTAAGAGCTCCAAGTGCTGTATTAGGATCAAGCTTCCCAGTAGGCAGTGGAGTTTGAATGACATAATTTGGAAGAAGGTTGAAAAGGTAGCACAACTTAAATTACTTAATGAGCTACTGCAGTTAATTGCCATAGACAGGTCACCCCAGTCCTGAACACAAAATGCACCCAAGAGCCATCGCTGTCCCCCCATATGCCTTTCTACCCCACAAAGCCCTTGTGCCCAGTTTCCTTTGACAGTCCTTAAATATTCAGCTGCAGCACAGCCTGTGTCATCCAGGTAAGCCTTTTGCTCATCTGACCTCTGAATTTGTGGAAGTGGCTGCAGCATTTCTGCAGAGTTTTAACTAAAACCTCGAGACCACTTTTAAGAGTTGCTGCTTCTCTCCTCTGCAGAGCCCCAGTTCCATTCGGTAGAACCATACACCAAGAAGGAGCTCTCTGCTGTTACTTTCCCTGATATCATTCGCAACTATAAAGTGATGGCAGCTGAAAACATTCCTGAAAACCCACTGAGATTTCTCTACCCAGATATACCCAAAGACAATGCCTTTGGCAAATACTACTCCAGGCCCAAGGAGGGTGAGTGCTATAAACGGCTCGTACAACAGACGTGGGATGTTTGTTCTTCGGGTATTTGTGCACTGTGACCTAAAAAAGGGGTAGCAGTTGGAGTGAATGCCTTGGCAGCCTGTCCCATGCTTGAGTGCTGCTCAGCTGAAAGGTGAGAACAGGCACCGAAGCTTTAGTAGGTTAAGAAAAGGTCTGCTTTTAAAGAGGCACAACATGAGATCCAGTCAGATCAAAAAGTGCAAAAGGTGCTGTCCCTCTAATTGCACGTGAGCCTGTGAGATAGTTCAGAGATGCAGGCTCCCACTACCAGCTGGAACCATGACTCCTCTCTGACTGGTACGCGGGACTGAGCCTGGTTGTGTGGGCCTGGCAGCATGTGTACCTACACCACGTGTACCTACACCACGTCCCCCTTCAGGGGATGTTTTGTTCTTAATTTTCTATAGGGGAAAAGCAGAAAGGAAAATCTGACTGAAAAAAAGATGGAATAAATTAACCATAATGCTGTCAAATGGATGAGAGAGACTGGCACATTATCTGGGTCGCAGGCTTTATTTTTGGTACAGTGAAGATGGCAATGTGAAGTTAACTTCCTAAACAACAACAAAAAAAGCAAACAAACTTTTTTTTTTTTCTTTTGAAGCACCAGAGCCTATGGATTTGGATGGTCCCAAGGGAAATGGTTACATCAAGACTGAGTTAATCTCTGTATCTGAAGTGTAAGTTTCCACAGAAATGCTGGATTTATATCATCAGCTTTGGCTGTAGTTTGTTTCTTTGTGGTATTGAAGGTGTAGGTGCTTCGGTCAGAGCTTTCCTCTCTTGCTCTTTGAGGATCATCACACCGTGTTGTTGCACTGCCAGTTTGGAATGCCTGTTTTAAGTAAAAAAAACCATCACAGAAACTTGCAGGCATTGGTATTGGCAGATAGTAGCTTGAAAAGCAAGGTCTTAAAGACTCCTTGGACTTACTTGATTAGGAAGTGGATCACTGAGTGGTTCCAGTTTTGATGTAAGCCTTGCTGGCTTTGCAAAGCATGGTGCAATGCTCACGGGGTAGCTCTTACTCCCAGGAGACCTTCTTAGGGGCTCTTCTGGGCTCAGGGCCAGGCTTGGTAGCCCAGCTGTGCCTCACTTCTTCAGTGAAGGTTTGTCCCTGCTTTTCTCCTGTTAGCCACCCTTCCAGGCTCCAGTCTCCAGAAAACCTGCTCCCCATGTCTCCTGAAGAGTTCGATGAGGTGTCTCGGATGGTGGGCACAGCAGAGATTGATACTGTGGTACGTATTCTAAACCAGCCTCTAGCAGGAAGGTTCAGTTGGAACTTGCTTTTTTCCTTCTTTTTTTTTTTTTTTCTCCCATAAAACACATGGGACACTTCACACAAGCTAACACTTCAGAACGTGTCTCTTCAGATGCGTAGGAAGAGCTGGGAATCCAGAGTTAGACTGGGGTTGTTGTCAGCTGTGATTCCTACTTGTTTGTGGGAATGGGGGAAGAAAGAGGAGAGCCAAGCCTCCTGTGTGTATCTTGCAGGGGGTGAGAAGAGGGGAAGGGAGGAAGGAATAACACTGTAGTCCTTCAGGTGGGGTGTGGGCAGGGAGGGAAGCTAGAGCAGCCTGGAAGTGTTGCCCTGCCAAGGCTGGTGAGCCTCTTAACTGAGCAGTGTCCTCCTTTGGGGATGTACTTCAGGAAAAAAACCTAACTCCAAATTAAAGCCTATTTTGTTTTTTATCCCCTGCCGTAGTTTGATCCCAAGATGTGAATCTGGTGCTGTCTGGGGAGGACCTGTTTGTGCTCTGGTTAGCAAAAACTAGAGTATTAGGGCTTTACTTACCCTGTTTAATTGACATTTCCTTTTCTTGTTGCAGATGTGTTCAGCATATTCGACTTAAATGCTAATGTTTAACTGCAGCATTAGCACAGCTCCTTCGCTTACGCAGCCTGCTCTGCAGCCAGTGACTTCTGACACACTTCCAGTCTTTGGTTTCTCAACCTGAAGGTCCAGTAGCAATTTTTAGGCAATAGGAATATAAACAGCAGTCTGAGAAGCCTCCTGACATGCCCTGATTTTTAGTTAGAAGTTCTTTAATAAAAAGAATTTTCAGTTACTGAGAGGTGGTGCCAGAGCAGAGGAAGAGAGGATGAGAGTGAGAGGTCCTCAGCAAGAGTGGTGGGAGAAAGGGGCATTTTTTGAGGGAATTTGGTAAATTTACCACTTAAAACAGTTGGATGTACATAGAAAGCTTCAAAGGAAACCGTTGCAGAGGTTCTGTTCAGAAAGCTTGAAGCTGTTCTGAAGAACTTTCATAGCTTTGACTTTTCCTGTGCATCACCGAAGGGAGAAGAGGGACACTCTGCAGGTATTGTGCCACCCTGCATCCTTGTGCTGTTGAGCTCTGTCCTGGTTTTATCTTTTCAAAGTGCACGGCCCACTAAGAAAACTTAAGCCAAAAATGTTACCTGCATTTAATTTGTCCTTGCTTCTTAAGGCAAGGTTGTATTGTGTACAGTGTTCAGCACCATTTTTCTCCTCTCAAGAGCACTTCTAAAGCTGCCTTGGTACATGCTGACCTTGCAACTCAACAGGTACAGTCAAGACTAAAGCTTCTCCAGGCTACAGTCTAGCAGCAGGAGTGGACAAAACAATTATCTACTCTTAAAGAGTCTCAAAGGGGTTGGAGTAGGTTTTTACTCAGAGCTTAATCCACTAAGGGGAGGATGCGATCGCTTGTATCTTTTACAGTAACTTATTTAGGTTCTAACAGGTGAAACAGAACTTACTTTTCTCATGCACTATGAACCAGGACATTTATTTAATTGCTGGATAGACAGAAGACCCTACAGGCTTTGCTAATGAAGTCTCTTTTGCAGTTAGGGATAAGGCACAGGAAAGCAGAGCTGGGAAATGTGTACTGAATAACGGCTGCAGGAGATGCAGTCTTTGGTACTTAAAGGATGGAGGAGGAACAGGTTTGGTTCTGGGCCTGTTTGAAGACAGTTAACAACTTGCAGTTAAAAGGCAAGGTGGTCTTTCCTTTTTCTTTAGCTAGAGCATGTAACATACATATTTAAATAGAAAGCATTGCTAAATCATCTTACTGCTTGTGCCCTGTTTACTGAGCTTAACAGTGCTACAGCCCTCTCACACCTGGCAACTTCATGCTCTTATTAGGACTGGCTGAAGGTGTACATTGCACTATAAAAATCAAGTGTTTTGTTTCTTGAGCTATACGTTGGACTCCTGTTCTATATGCAGCAGTTTGCTTTCATTACTTTTATACTTCTGGTTTATTGACCAGGGTGAAACTTCCTTGTGAGAGTTAAAGCAATGGGTTTATTCAGGGCTTTGTTTTTACACTGCCATGAGCTGTAAAAGCAGTGTTGGGTTTCGGGGTTGGTTTGGGTTTTTTTTCCCCTTATGAGAGTATTCTTTTGCAGTTTTAAATAAATGGAACTGTCAGTTGCCACTTTTGTGCTTTCCCTTGTGTTTTGGGTAGTTCATTACAAAGACAGGGGGTCTGCCAATAGTTTACAGGGTATTTCATTTTAAACCTGTTTGCACAACTGAACAGCTACAGCTCTAGAGATGCTTTTAATTCACTGCCTTGCTGCAGGTTAGTCAGCCTTAGAGTTCTTAGGAGAGGGCTGTTAGAATAATTTATTATTGCTCATATCATGTCCCTGACTTTCCTTCTTCCCCAACCAAACTTGAAAAACCCGAGCTTCAGTTTCTAATGTGAGTCTATCAGTAGAAGAACTGCCTATAGCTAAACTCTGGGATCAGTTAAGCTGGCTCACAAATGTGAGTTAAAAAAAAAAACCTCAATTTTTCTCTGGTGCTATTAAGTGATAGGATTCCTTGTCTCCAGCTGTCAATCTTTTCTACTAAATACACAACCAGAAAAATAATAAAGGAAAGAAAGTGTTGGTGGGATGAAGGACAGTAAGAGTAAAGAGTTGGCAAGAGAAACCTGGACCTGGTGAGGGCACAGGGCCAATCCACTTAATATTCCTGGCATTGACAAAAAGCAACCAGTGAAAGGACACAGCTCTACCCGTGTAAGTTTAAAACAAAACAAAACCACAACAGAAACACCAACCCCCCAAAAAAACCCACAAACCAAAAAAAAACCCCAAACAACCAATTAGCTCAGAAACTCATTCTGATTTTCTTTAAGCTTTGCACAAGGGAAATGATCAGAGCAGGGTTTCCTGGGCAGCCTTCCCTGTGATTTTCAACAGCAGGCTTGATTTTCAACAGCAGTCATATATACAACCAATAAAATCCACCACCATCACCACCACCTTGGTATTTCCATTTATTATGCTGTAAAAAGCAACACTATCTGGATTTTATTTCTTAAAATAAATAACTTTCATTTTCAGAACCAGTACAGCTCAAGTTTAGATTCGTTCATGGAAAACTGCTAGAAATACATTCATCACTGTCTATTCCCCACAATACAGAATCTAAAAGTCAAGATCAGCCCAGTCAGTTACAATGACCAGAAGTACACTGCCAATAAGTATAGTCAATGATAGTCCAGCTCTGAAGCAAAAAAATCTGGTACGATACATTTTGTTCACAAAGGTTGGCTAATTAATGCTAAGACTATCACAATATTTCCGAGTACAAAGCATTAAGTTAGCTTAACAATTTCAGGCTGTGATACAAAAGAAACATATATGACAAAAACAAAGGACTGGGGGAATCCTCTTTGGAGCATAAGGAAGTCAGCGTTTGATAAGATAACCAAAAGCTATTTAGGGTCAAATCTACATGTCAGTGTCATAAATGATGAACAGCCAAACCAATGTACTGCATATTTCTATTTCTAAGTAATGCCAGGGCTAAACAGCTGCATTGCTGAATTGGACATGACAAAAGAATTCCATCTTCCCACGATGAGAAAATACTAAAACTAACCAGCAAAAATGCACTGAAGCTAAGACTGGCTAAAAGCACTCAGCATGATTCAGAAAAGTGTTAACTTTAGGGACAACCATGATCTTTAAGTCATTCGAAATGCCTTCCTTTGGTGGGTTGGGGTTTTTTTTTTGTTTTCCATAAGATGTATTATATAATCTACCCCATCTTTTAAAAATGCCAGTTTGAGCAATGCAAATTTCAGTTCAATAAAGCTAAATCAGGTATTTTTCTGAGAAGCCAAAAAAAAAGTTTTAATAGGAAATAAAATACAGAAGTAGTCAGATTAACACTGAGCTACAGAATACTAAACTAGAAACCATCTGCAAAAATGCCTCTACTGCCAGAGAAAACGTGGTGGAATTTAGTTCAGGGGGCAGTGGAGAAGAGGCCCTGTGCTACTCGGTGACCAGTATGGCTCAGTAAGGAGCCAGAGGCCATTCCATTTAATTCTTGGTTAGAACTAAGGTGGCTGTGAGACAGGATGTGAAAAGGATGCATTAAAAGCCTTCAGAAAAATAGCTGATCTTCAGGGGAGGAAAAAAAACCACACCACCAACAAAAAAAAGCAGCTTAAGAACAGTAAGATACCTGAGAAAAAGTGTTTGATAACCATGCCAGCCAGCTTCTAAATGCTATTTTAGGGCTTTAGACTTTCAGACTCTTTCAAGATTTCATCACCATGAAGACAGTCACTGCTTGTGATGAGTATCAAGCACCTTTCCATGTGATCTGTCCTCCCTGCAGGGAGGCAGTATGGCATATCGACGAGAGACTGTACAGGAACTCGAGAGGATTTCTTCTCAACTGTACTGACCTGCTGGGTCACTCTGGAGAGGCTGCTCCTCTCGGGGTCTTAGTGTGCCCATTTGCAAAAGGAAGATAACGTGGTTCACATCACCTTTATAAAGTGCTTGGGCCGTTCTAGAAAGAATTCGGGCATTATTTCAGGAGGATTTTGGTGCCTAAACATAGAAAATTTGAACTTTGAGATCTACTAATGACTTGTACACGACGTGCTAGGATAAAAATAAGTCATATACACAATTCTCAAGCACAATCTCCTTTTCCATGTGCTAAACAACCCTTGCCTAAAATTCTTGTGCTAAAATTCTTGCCTTTGTCCAACAACTGTGGTGTTCTATGAATATCAAACCCTTACCTTTTAAGTGACAGGTCACTTCTGAGGTTTGATGCCACAGTATATTGGCAGAAGCGATTGCACCCGGGATCAGGAGCTGTCGCAACGCTGCACTTGTGCAGATACCTGCATCTGAACTTCCCATCAACAGGGCACGTACCACGCTGCCTTCAGCAGCAAGACAATAAATGCCACTGTTTGCCACAAAAGGCATCGACCTACTCGTGCTCCTGCTGCCAAACTCCTGTTCTACAGCAGCGGAATCCCACTGCTGCAGCTCCCTGGCCGACGGCAGTGCGAGAAGAGAGCGTACCCCAAAATCTGGCTTATCTCCTGCTCTGCTCGTGCTTTTGACTGGCTCTATGCTCTTTAAAGCTGTTTCACCCCATCCATGTTCCTTACTACAAGCCTAAATTAAGTCAGATTTACACGTAATATTTGGTTTAGGACTTGGCCTTTCATTCCTCTTGCTGGTTCCCCGTGCAACCACCAAGAACACCCCAGGTGAGCCCAAGAGGGGCTTTATGCAGCTTGTCAAGGCTTGCTGTAGTGCAAATATACCTGCAAGGAACATGACTGCATAGAGTGGAAGCACCTGCTTTCCCCAGGTACAGGGGAATTACTTTAGCAGCTGAAGATGGAGAGAGAGAAGAGGGAGGTGAGACAAAGGGAAATGAAAGAAACACTTGAAAAACAAACCAAAAGAACAACGGGAAAACCCCACTAAACGGCGTTTGATGTTACAAGTCACATTCCCCTAGGCCATTTGGTCAAACAAACCTCGAAACGGATCCCTGACGAGACTATCTCTAAGAACAAGCCTCTACCCTTGACAACTGCCACCTATATACTCTGTTGATACTTATGTAAACAAGGTTGTGTGGAAGTTTGTTTTATTTTTCCCTAAAGGTAAGTGCAGATCCTTACTTAACACACCCAGCCTAAATCTACATCAGCATCCTCAACCTCTTAAAGACCTCACTGACACTCACACCTGACAGTGCTCTGGCTCATCTTGGCCATACTGAAAACAGAGGGCTATAGAAACCAAAAAAATTCAGCTGAAAAATTCCTGACCACAGACTAGAGTTCACACAGAACACAAAAATAAATTAAGTAGTGCACGGTAAAGCCAACGACAGCTAAATATTTTTATACATCAATTATATGCAGCATGAGGTAATATTGCTCACATTATGGAGGGAGATTCTTGGTTGGTTTTGTTTCTTTTGAGAGAGATTGGATTTGTCCTGTGCGTATAGAAACTCCTGTAACATAACACTGAAGTAACAGAGACTTCTGGAAAATATATACCACTATCAGATAGAAACACACACGCTCTTCATTACTTATGTATACCACAATTAAATAGGTAAGTGATTTGCTTCTTAGGATCTAGCTGAAGATGATTTATAGTAAGCCATCTAGATTTTTATGAACCGTCCGGTTCTCCTTTCCGTTGTTGGAATCCTCTGATGGTGTGTATTGGACCTGATATTCTTGAAGAATTTTAAACACATCATGGTGTCCAAAATGTAAAGCTTCATCCATTGGAGTGTTATTCCACCTACAGGAAGGAGGGAGCACAGCATTTCAGAGCAGTACAAAGCACCAAAAGTCGTCTTCTTTACACACTGTGCTGATAATGAAGCCAACAGGCTTAAGTTCAGCAACTGTGAAGATACTCTGTAAGATGAGCATAACCTTATCAATAGTGGTTTTAATGATTTCACCACTCTTTTTCTTCCAGTTTGCTCATGGAACCTACAGAGAACCAGTAGGATCCTGTTCCTTCTTCAGTGTACTGGCTCAATATTTGATAAGGAACCTCTCCTCAGGAGGGCTAGAGATGCTATTAGAGGATCCTTCCTCCCAACTGGCAATAAACTCACTCACCTGTCTTTGGGGAACGGGTTCACTTTGCATGCTTCCAGTAGAAATTTAACAACGTCCACATGCCCTGCAAGCAAAGCAGGCTTGTGAGTGTGGATATTTATATCTATCTATAAACATACATACAAACTTTTAAAAACCAGGTATGCAATTACAGAAGGTGAATATATTGTAAAGAAAACTGAGCACGCTCAATTAACAGGTAATAAGTGACATGTAAGGAGACATTACCTTCTGCTGCTGCTACATGCAGGGCAGTTCTTGAGTCATAATCTCTTTGCTCCATATCCATTCCTGACAGAGCAAATCTGGAAAAAGAAAAAAGAAAAAAAATAGATTACAGAGGAAAAAAAATAATTAAAACAAGTTAAAGAACTAGCATGGAACAATACCCCTATGCTAAACCAATGAAACTTCTGCCACAAGAGGCTATCAATG
>JANIJG010004997.1:55934-76260 GCA_024611175.1 Megaceryle torquata | reverse complement strand
AATGTACCTTTGGTTATAATGAAAGGGGCACTTGCTGCTTTGGCTTTAAAAAACAAGAGTAGGGGCTTAACTTTATAGCAGCTAGAGAGCAGAAAGAAAGAAAGAAAAGAAAAAAAAAATCACACATCTTTGCAGGAAACAGAGCAGTCAACCTATCTGATTTAAAATCTAACACGGACAAGCTAAGTCACATAAGCAAATTGCTTAGTCACAAAGCACAAAGTCACAAAGCAAACTGATGCCAGCGGAGGAAATTCAGGGAGGACTCCCAAGTCTGAAAATCTTGAACAGCAGTTAAGGTCTTGGGAGAGTTTTCATCACATTACAGTGCTCTGGGAGAGCAGAGTTAAACTATACACATTTTTCCACCCACTAACTATATTCATCTATATTCCAGCCAAATCAATACCTCCATTTAGTCTCCTAACATCATGGCTTTAAATGTTGCCAGACTCTATTTCAAATTTAAAAAGCAAAGCTTGATTTCCTAGCCTCTCCAACAACAATGTGCATTTCCAGCCTGAATTTCTGTGGCAGTTTCAGCGTTGAATTATAAAGCAGGCGAGAGCACAGCTAGGATTTTCTGCCACCACTGTAAAAAATCTGGTTAGAGAAATGTATTCTACTGGGATCCAAAGAAACAGAAAATAGTGGGATTGCAGGGTAGTCTGCAGGTACCTTTGAGATGTTATTCATGTTTTGTGGTGTTGGTTTTGTGTATTTGTTTGTTTGGGGGTTTTTTGGTTTGATTTGATTTTGTTCTGGTTTGGTTTTTTGGTTGGTTGGAGGTTTTTGTTTTGCTTGGTGGAGTTTAGGTGAATACATTCAACCTCCAGTGCAGCTCGGAGCACGTGCTTACTGAAGTAAATGACAACAGCAGGTACCAAACAAGCAGCATCCCCATTCCCAACCCTGATCTTACCTCCGGAGTGCAGACACATCCCCCGTGTAGGCAGCAAACAGCAGATTTATCACAGACTTCACCTACAAAGAGAGATCAAGCCCAGTTTATTTAGCTTCTTTCCTCAAAAAGAAAGCCAGTGGAAAACCCAGAAAAGCCCAGCATGGCCAGTTGTTCCAGTGCTTATAAGTTTGTTAATTTTATCCCTTTTCCCTGGCCACACTTTGCAGTGTAGTGTAAAACACTGGAGTAACTCCTTCCAACTCGTTCTGCTACCAGTACTTTTAGGTCTGTCTTTCCAAGGTTGAAGTCATAATAAGGACAGTAAAAGAACCATAAAAGGTGCATTTCTGCTCTCCTGGGGTAGAAAATACGAGGCTTGCTGAATGGCCAAACCATACTTCTCTCTCTGTAATTCAATGCTCAGTATCAGCAGGCAATCCAAGACAGCAGCATTTTGCACAAATCACAGACACGTAAACATCTCCTAAGACAAACTCATTCCAGAAAAGCAAGAGAAAAAATGGTACAGGTTTTGCTATGTATTACAGATCTTCCTTATCTAATCTAATCTGGACAAATCTTCCTATTCTAGATGCTTTCTTCAGATTGTAAGCAATTCTATCATGAGTCACTGCAAGGTTTCAAGACAAGCAGACCTTTTAGGATCCAGTAAGATAGTAAAGTCTCAAGCAAGAAGTGCTTCTCAATTACTGTAATAAGAAATGATCACCTTAAACTACACTAACCTCGACCCATGAACATTTTTAACACATCCTGGATATAAGAATTTGACAAGTTTTAAGAAGAGCCCAAACTGACAAGATCAATGGTTTTAAACATCTCACGTCAGCTTCTTTCATAAACTAACACAGCCACTGCTAGGCACCATTTCATGGGAATTTCCAGTAAGCTTTCTAAATGCTGCACTGCTTTTAAAGTCGAGTCCACGAAGTTCTGTCACTGCTACCAGCCAAGCAGCAAAGGAGAAGACTTATGCTGCATTGACCTTCTACACCACGGAGGGGAAACAAACAAACCAACCAAAACCAAAAAACCAACCAGCACACCTCACCCACAAGCAAGTCTCCCACAGATTTCTGCAAAAACACTGGCATATTTTCACAGTGCCTCAGATGAGCCAACATCTGCACCTCTTATAAACCAAAGTAGTGGAATTGCTTGTTATTTTTTACACCTCAAATATGCAGTGACGTAAAGAGAGACCAAAGCAGGAGGAGACAGAGCCAGGATGGAAACAAGGCTGCTCTCCTCAGTCCGGTATCCGCAGGCTCCTGCAGCTCCTTTTTGGTTTGCACTATGGGGCCGGTTATGAGCTGAGAGGAGGCAGAGTCTTGCACAGCAAGTTTGACACCTGCTTGGCAGGATCTGCAGGTGTCCATTCCCTCTCAAGAGGCTCAGTAACCCCCAGGCTGCTCCTAAACCCGGCCAGCTCCAAATGACAGGCCCCTTGGCACTCTCAGCACTGACCCCAAAGCACCTGGGCCACTTTTAAGTGAGGCAAACTGGACGTCATTGCCCAGACCCTGCTCACAAGCCTAACAGAGGACAAGCCTAAAGGAATTCTGTTCCTCCTGGGGTTACTACTTTTTATTTAAAGCTTCTGAAAAAAACAACAACCCACCAGTGACCAAGAATCCTACCACACGAGCGTGGGCTTTGTTCGGGATGCAGAGCCAGCCATCCCTGGGTGAGCCCACCACAGCCTTTCTTTCAGCCCTCGCCCTGGGCAGCTCCTCCCCAGGCTGCCCCCGCAGCTGGGCTCGCATTCTTTCCACCCCCTGGCTCCAGAGCAGACTTCCAGGACCAGGAGAACAAGGCACTACAAGCACCCTGCAGGGATGCCCTCCCGTGGTAAACTTGCAGCTGTCATGGAGACAGACAGCATCACTTGCATCACCTAGACCAGGTAAAGGCAGCAAACACCTAAAGCCACTCTCGTCACACTTTCGACAGCAAACATCACAGTCACACCAAAATATTAAAGCCTCCTAAAAGGAAATTTCTGGGAAATGCAAATGTGTACTAAAATAATAAACTAAAAATAACACTCCTTCCTTCCTTACAAAAGAGATAACTATCCAAGTGCAGCTGAAGGCAAGAACCACTCTGGATTCAGATGAATATATTGAAGCCATTTTCAGGTACTACAGGGATGTGACAAAATGTTATTTGGAGATTCTTGAGGCTTTCCAACACAGTAATTTTCAGCCGTGTCTCTCAGCGATCTGGGAGAGGTTAAAGCTGCTCCTTTCTTAAATAAATTGAAGGTTGCATTGCTACAAAACTGAAGCTCTTGCCAAATCAAAACAAAAAGATAAACCAGTCCAGACAAAAAGAAGAAAATAACTCTGCTTGTTTAGTTCAGAAGAATGAAATTTTAGTGGAAATGTAACTGTCCTCTGTACAACAGTAAAGATAACAGGATACAGAAAGCAGGAGAAAAATTAATTTAGTGGGATAATTATGGCAAAATAATTATCCAACTGGTTAGCAATGAACTCAAGCTGGAAAAAAGCAGATGGAATGTAGCTACCCTAGCTGAAACAACCCCCATTTCAACTGAGACTTTAATGATTTTATGTGACAATTAGGTTGCATTTGCTAGCAATAAAACACAGCGAGACTGTAACTGCACCCTACTCCACCAGCAGCACAGTCCAGGCCAAAAAATTAACAGATTTTATGAGGTGCAAAATGCAATTGCTCCACCAGCAGCCATACCCAATAAAGCTGGACATAAAAGTGAATTCAAAAATAAAATTTAACAATTTGCAAATATAAAATACATTTTGAATTCAAAGTAACATTATAGTTTCCACGAGCATCTTCTGCAGTATCCCTTGCATTTTCAAGAGAATATTCATCTAAGTAGCATATATATTAAACCATCATGGGAGAGGTTATTATTTACACCGAGAGAAAATTATTATTTATCCAGCTTTGTACCTGGACAAAACCAAACTCACTTAAGCTGCCATAAAATCAAGCACAATCAAGGCTTAAAAAAAAAAAAGTGAGTACAAATTCTCTACCCCCAAACTCACAGCCTACCAGCCTGAAATAACAGATCCATTGCAAAAATCAAGAGCCAAAAATCCCCTGAAGTGGGAGCAGCAAGCATACGACTGTGGGGGTTTTAATGGTAGGAGTGACAGTGACAGATGAGCTGTATTCATTCAAACGAAGTAGGGCACAAGGAGACCAATTTAAGTTTGGAAACTCTTTGTCACCAAGTGGTTCATTATCTTCTCTATGCCATGTTAGTCCCAGTGTTTCTGTTAAGAGCACTGATGAACACAACTATTTCCTCATCTTCAGAAAGTCAACCCATTACCTTTTTTTTTTACTGCACACAACTCCTTAACTATGAAAATTTAATAGAAGCAGAAGGGATGGAGTAACTTTGCTGCATGTAAGCTGGAGCAAACATTTCCATACAGCCACATAGCATCAAACCCAAAGCAAAAACCACTCCACCTTTTGTCAAATGGCAGATAAAAGCTGCCTGCAACATCCCAGAGGAAGGCAGAGCTCTCTCGTCATCATGCCAGAAACACAGAGCTGCCTGCAACATCCCAGAGGAAGGCAGAGCTCTCTCATCATCATGCCAGAAACACAGAGCGCTACTCTCTTGGCCACAATGAAACCCTCTCTGTACAACTCTCCTTCCCAAGCGGTAGGTATAATCCTTCTTATCTAGGTGGTGGAACCATCAAGGAAAGGCTCCTCAGGAATACTTCTGTGTGACACTCAAGACTAAAGGTGAGAAGTCCCAGCCCATACACCTTGTCATTTCACCTTCAGGTTCGCAGGTGTCGAGGGGTCTCGGACTCAGCTGGATGAAGCTGTCTGCGATAGATTCAATCTAAGGCTGCCACTGGTCCTGATGCTCATCAGAGGTGGACAAATAACCACAGCCCCCAGGGGTCCTTTCCAACTAACCATTCTGCAAGTCTGGGGGCAAGAACGTAAGCAGCCTAAGAAAGAAAAGTCAAGACTGCTGCCGTTGCTGAAGAAGCACCCTGAGGTCAGGTTAAAGGAAGGAAGCAGGCAGGAAGACACGCTGCTGCGGCAGGCGCTTCCGATAAATACGGGGGTGGGGTGTGCAAGAAGCAAAAAACAGGGAAAAACCCAACCCAAAACCCCAAAAGCACAAACTGAGCAAGGTAGGACGCTGAAAGTTACAAAGAGAAATTGAACATTTAAGTGACTCCTAGCCCAAGGCTTTCATATAGCAGCTATTTTAAGTATCTCCTAAGCCTGATCATGCTAAAAAGCTTTGAAGAAGGCTCCTTCAAGCATCAGGACTCAGCTGTGAAGGCAGCTGTGTGTGAATGGAGGAAGCCCAGCAAAACATAAGGGTTGCCTCAGTGTTTCATGTGCCCAGCACACAGCAGGTATTTTGCTGTCCCCCAGCTCTCTGGAAGCACATCACCAAAGCATTATGGCAAGACATGGTGGTTTTGGGGTTGTTTTTCAATTTCTCAGGGTACCAACCTGAAGAAAATGAATGAAAAAGTAAGCTGAGCAGCATTTATATGTTGAAATTACTTATCACAAGTGACATTTCGACACATTTAATTGATCTGGAAGGCTCAACTGGTACGTGGGAACAGTAGTTGCAAGAGAATATTCTTGATCCTAGTTGAGCCACACACCCAAAGCCAGCACACAAGGAAACTTAGTCTCATGATGGCCAACAGCAAATCCCCCTGCAAGACTGAGATAAGAATCACTTCCCTAAACACAGACCTGTTTAGAGGACTTTTAAGGTACAAGAGCAGCACGTATATCCCCGAGTAGCTCCAGTGCTATTAACAGATCCCTCCCAACACAGAGAGCAAGCTGCTATCACTAGCAGCACTTAGAGGGGAAACTGAGGCCCAGAGATGGAAATGAACCCACTACAGCCTTGTGGGGAGCACAGAGCAACCCGGTACCTTCTGCCCACAGCCTCCCATGTTTCAACATTACTGTAAGCCAACCAGACCTCAAGGAGGAAGCAAAGTCATGCAGCTGGCTGTACCATCCCCATGCTCTGTCCCTGCAGGGCTGGCCGTCCTGCACCGCTATGACCCCCAAGGCAGCCGGGTGAGCTTCTGCTCTGCGTTCCACTTGGGCCAGGAGGGAAAGCCAAACAGCTGTGCATGCAAAGAAAACAAATCCTTTAGAAAAAAATTAATTTAGCTCAGAGCTGGATTAATTCCATGAGAAGCTCTTAGCTAAAAAGGTCACAGAATCTGGATTTTAATTTCCTACTGGGTCCTGCTTCCTGAGAGCTTTCCCACAATTCCTTTTAAAACCTTACAGAATTTACTGTTTAAAGGAAAATAAAACATACCACTTCCAACTTCACTGCTTCTCCAGGTGGCTCAGGAATATAGTTAAGCCCAATAGTTTTTAAATGGTGCTGTTAGAAGTAATACAAAGAAAGATCAACAAGCAAAACCCCCTAATCCTTCCAATGCTCTTTATGGGATATTTAGGGACGGTGCCACAGGTTAGCCTTTCAAAAAGTTGTTCAAAATACTGAATGCATATTGTTTCTCAAGAATTTTGCCACATCTGAACTTTTCCTCAGCCCCTGTGTGCTGACAGAGGACTTTCAAATACAAGGGGAGGAGAAATGATACTGTCAGTGCAAGTTACTAAACGGCCACCACTCTCTCCTCTCACATCTCATTTTTTGTGCTTCAAATGGGACAGGATGTTTTCTTTTGAGAACCCTGCCCACCTGGCTTGAAGAACAGAGTCTTAAACATTCACCTGCACACCACAGCAGCACGGATATTAACTGGGTTATAAACTCCAACTCTTGCAGCTCAGGAGCTCTCTGAAGACAAGCAACCTCCACAGCGACCCCAGGTCCTGATGCACTGGGATCTCAGAGCAGGTCCTAGATAAGCAAGACTCTCTGGCGCCTGATCCTCCGCCACCCAGGCTCCTGACAAATGCTCCCGGCTGAAGGAGACCCACACCAAAATGAGAATTAAGTTCTGTAGCTCTTCCCCAGTGCAGAATGCATCTGAGAAACTAGACCAACTTATCTAGAAGTGTCTCTGAGGCACAATTCTCCCCACCGCTAAAACCTACCGGTCATAAATCTGCATTTAGGAGATCTCAGCCATCTTCCTTTGGCACCTGCACCAACAACTGAGGATGACACAGCACCGTTTCCCTAGTGATACAAAAAGCCTGACAGATGTTATTTCAAAACTGTGGATCCTGATAACACATTGTTACAACCAGGCAAAAGACGAGAGCGCAAAGCGCTCGGTAACGTCTCCTGCACGGTCTCTCCTGACCGCGCTGAAGGCCACCACCCGTTTGGCAGCTGGGTGACACTGCCACGCTGAACACACGAGCAAAGGCCCCGCTTGCCAAGAGCTGTGGCGCTGAAGGGCCCGCTGCTGCTGCCCTACGTGCTGGGCTCTGGCACCCATTGTTAACAGCAGACGGCAGCGCTGAGCCGGCTCAGCGCCGGATTAACTCGGAAACGCAAAAAATAGATTTTTAAGCTGTCTAAGGTGAGCGTTTGTCTAGTGAACGAGGATTAACATTTCATACTGGGAAGAGACCCACTACTCTAAACTCTTCCTATTCTCCTGAGCTCTGCAAACGATCAAGGGAGGTGAGAGTGAAGAGTTTACAGGAGCCAAGAGGGACTGCACAAATGAGAGTTCCAAAACCAAGCAACATTCCACTTCAGAGTTAACATCGTTCTGCTACTTTTCCTGAAGCTGATCCCCTGATGAAGGTCAACTGACTATGTAGCAAAAAGCAATTGTTACTCTTGCTCTCCAGAAAAACACCTATTTTTAGATACTAACTATAGCCATGGGAAAAAAAATAAAATAAAAAAAAAATCCTGAAATCGAATATAAATTCTGAAACAGCAGTGGTGACCTATAGGAAAGTAAATCTAGAGCACCAAGTAAGCAATTTAGTCATCAAGTTTTTACTCATTGAACTTGTAATTCAAGCATAGCCCATAGATTACTTTCTCCCTGGAAGTAAGGTTTCAAAATAAACTCCCAAACCAAAAACGCCTCAAATTTGCTTAAATTGAATTTTGCAGCTTCAGCTTTAAAATTAAACCTAGAATGCAAGTAGTCCCCAAAAGGACAAAAAAACCCCCTAGAGATGAACATCAGAGAGAAACACAGGTGTCTGTACATCCAGACACTAGATGGGAACACTTTATTTTTAAAAAATTGCCCATTTTGTATTTACCATTCAAGTGCTATCATCTGCAATCTGCACTCCAGGGTCCACTGACAAGGGCAGTGTTGGAAAAACATGAAATAAATCACCATTCAAGTCTAAAAAAAGGCACCTGCAGCTTGCCTTTAGAACACCATTCTTCAAGATGAAGGTAAACTCCTATTTTGTAGGGAAAGAAATCTCAATTCAATGACAGCATCTTTGCAAACAAGCTTCTGCTTTGTTCCCCCTAAATAAACTGGACTCGGCCACATTATTACTTTCTTCTACAGAAAACTGACAGTTAGGGAAGAAAAGAGAATTTCTCTAACTTGGGGGCAGGCAAAAGTAAATCTTTTGGCTTGAGTAAGAGTAATCAACAAACCACACCTGCCTCTACAGCAACCTAACACCAACTGCCTCTAACAGAGTGACTTTACATGAACACAACAGCTCAAAGCTACAATTCTTCAGGCAAGTCTTTGTTCCCATTATACTATAAATAATCAGAGCACGTGCAGAACTTAACGCATCAGCTTACAGACACGAGCGACGTACAGAAAATGCAACCAAGGCTAGCTGCTCCATGCAACTTCCACCTTGTCTTTGCAACTTTCCACCTCTTTAGCTTATTTTCTGCACTACTCATCCTTGTTTCCTCATCTAATTTGAGGAAAGTGCAATGATGACTCTAGAATCTACAAATATTTGCTCTTCTGTGTTTTGAAACTAACACAGGAAACAAGATTTCGTCCTTTTTTTTTTTCCCCCCTCCATTTTCTAATGCACAAACTTTCATCTTCCTTCCTCTAGATGGTGCAGGCTCCTCTTTCCAGCCCAGGACAGAGGATGACACCAGCTCCTCTACTTTTATGATCTGTGGGTGCAGCATTTATTTTTGGAGTCAAAGCTGCAACAGTGACTTTCAAAGCTGCCACCATGGGAGTTTATTTTTGGACTCTCCCTGGTGGAATTAACTTGAAATGCTGCTTGCACAGCAATTATTCAGATAGCTTGTGCTGTTGGTAGAAAACTGACTCATAAAACAGTTATCCCTCAGTAACTGCCTTCCAGTTCTTAGCTCAAACACAACCTGGGTATATACTGAGAGCTTCTTCTCCCATGAGTTATGTCTAGACTGCAGCCACACACAGGAGGCTGTATTTTCATGTATACATACCCAAAGCAGCTTTGAACTTTACTGCTATAGCTGCAAAACCTCAGGCAAGCCAATTTACCCAGGTTCACAGAAGACTTTCTCAGTCTCCCCTCTGCCAGATCAGATGGCAACGCAGTACTAACAGCGTTCGCTCTGGAATCACTTCGATGACTTAACTGAAGCAAAGACCTGTTCCAGTGCTCTGTAACCCTTACCACATCTGGATAGTTGAGCTGATTACACAAACACACAAGGAACGAGGATAAAAACATTTTAAAAACCCAGTAATATTACCTCTTTTTCATTAGTTTATACCTTGTTAAAAATGATGCAAGCGTGTTGGATAATTTTCTACGTTAAAAGGATTTTGTGACCTTTAATTTGCTGATCTAACTCCAGAGCAGGGTGGCAGCAGTCAGCCACTGCTAGGGGCAGGCTATGGGCAGAGAGCTGCCTCTGCTAGGCAAGGAAGCAAGAGAGAGAGGCAGCCCTTGAGGTAGCTCCTGCCTCTCACCTCAGCATCACACTGCACTTCAGACAGAGCAAGAAGGGAGGTGAGAAGAGTTAAGACTTGCTAACAGAAAGATCAATTCAGCAGAAAAATTATGTGATCCTGAGGTTTTTTTTAATTATTATTTTTATCAAGCTGGACAAAATCCCAGGACTACTTTAGATCTCTTACTGTAATTAAACTTTTTCAACTGTTTCAAATCCAGATTCTACCTTTTAGCGTAATTTTCTTCTGTTGACTTTCTACATTTTTAAATTGGTTGGTACATACTGACAAAAAAAATTCTATGGTCCTAAAAGCATCTGTTTAAAAGTTGAAAATAGAGCAAAGAGTTTTGGAGGTGCGTGCTGAGCAGAGATAGCCTCCGTCTCCCTGCTCATCTACTGGGTTTGAATGGATTTCTACCATTCCTATTTCCTTCAGACTTTTCAGGAATAGGTCAAGAAGTCTGAAGTACTAGATTATGCCACCCAAAGCTGCAGAAAATTAGAGTATCAATACCACATTTTAGAGGACACTGAGCTTCTTTGCCCATCTTTGTCTTCAATCTTTCCTCATCAGAACATTCTGAATTAATATAGGTAACGAGAAGCATCTAAAAATGATACTTAGCACAAAGTGGCACAATACCATAACTGCTGGTCCATCTTTTCTGGTCTGCTACTGTACCAACTTGCATAAAACTTTAGAAGGCTAACAAGGACACGGGAAGCACTTAACTGGGAGCAGAAAGTACTTTTTCTTCCAGTCACATCTGAGCCATGAGACACAGAATAAACCACAATTCACCTACTCCAATTTCAGCCTCTTGCTCATAAGATGGTCATCAAATGGACAGAATTTTCTGGAAAGAGTCTGTCTTACTGGTATTCCTCTAAACATATCTCTACCTGTGAAAAGGTTAATTCATCTTAAATGCTACCAGGCAGGAGGTATAAGCTCTTCAAACAGTCAAAAAAAATTATATCCTTTAACTCATATAGGAAAAAAACCAACCAAGAGTCATAGACAGGCCTGAGCTCAGTTCTACAACTAACTCAGCCACTGCATGCTCAGAGGCTTTTACATTTAATTCTTCTGATTTTTAAATGATGATATTTAGTATATTGCAAATGACATTTCAAAGAGTATGGATAAACAAGTTAAATTAGAAATAGGTAAGTCTACTTCACACTCATTTTTTGCTCAATTGCCCAAAAGACAGTAACAATGGTACTGACTGAAGATGACAAGCTGCAGAAGCAGAGATCTTACTACATGACAACCAACACTGAATTTGAAATGACTTTATTTACAGTTCTGGCTATTGATTAATTCTAAAGTAATAAAAACTGGTAAGACTATTTAATTAAAATTAAGAGTTAATTATACAAAACGTTTACTAGATGAAGTGAAACATCTACTTACCTTCAGAAACTGACTTTCAGAAAGACCATGCCCATCTATTCCATTCCTGAGATGTGTAAACCCCATGGGGTGAGCCGAGGCCATTTTGGCCACCCATGTTTCTCAACTCCCATGTTCCCACCACTGCCTCCCCCAGCAGAGGCAGAAGAATCAATCCATCACCAATACTGACTCAGAACTAGCGCTCCAGAGGTGGAGAGCGTGCCATACAAACCACGATTTAGTCATATCCCTGCATACAAGCCCTTCCCCCAAGAATCAGGGCATTCAAGCTAAGTTTTACCAGAAAATACTACATCTCATCATAAGAATGTCCAGGGTGCATGGATGGAGCAGTTTTCCCTTTCCTGTATCATCACGAGGGGCAGGGCATACTCAGCGTGACAGCAGGAAATGCCATGGGAAAAGCAGTGCACGATGGGTTTTGTCTTTTCCCCTTTCCAGCAGATAAAACCACCACTAAAGATGAATTGGTTCAAGGGGTACATAGAAAAAAAAAAAAAGCCATGCAAGTCAGAGCTCAAGATTCAGAGCCATCAGCTCCATCAGTATTAGATGACAAGATCCCAGGCACAGAAATGTCTCTACGAGGAATACGATGGTACGCGGTATTAAGAACAGGTACTAGGATGGACACAGCCAATACTGCTCTGTCTCAGACAGCCCTGACCAACTCACAGATGATCCTAAATTCTTCAACACGGGCCTTTAGTAACTAATGCTGAAGCTTCACCAGGCTTTAGATGAGGATGTAGTGACTAGGGAGCTTCCCTCCCCGTGCACATGTGCACTTGGACAAATTGCCAAGTGCAGTAGAAGAGAAGCTAATCTCAAGTGCTACTTACTAACCACTACTTATAAACGTGTTACCCTTTGCTTCATGCCCACGAACTTTGTTTTGGGGATGATTATGTTGATTTCAAGAGGTACAAACACTAGGACAAGGAGAAAAACTTGAGTACCAAAACCATCTTGACTAGATTACAATGAGCATGGTCATGCGTGGCTCCACAATCTGTTTCTGATTTCTTCTGGCACCAAGAAATTAACACACTTTTTACTTTCGGAGACAACAGAATAAAGCATTTCACTGACACAACTCCCAAAATGGGAAGTACAAATGAAATCATCCTTCACCAGCCTAAAGATGGCTGATTCCATGTGTTTTGCTTTAAAAAAAAACAAAAACAAACAAACCCAAACCAAACAAAACCAAAAACCCACAACAAAACACACACAACCAAACACCTTTCACGGGCATTCATAAGCTCATAAATTGTGTCAGCCAGCAAAATCTTTGAAGTCCTAATAAGAAAAATCAAGTTAGAGTAACTATTGTAAATCAGACCATTCCGAGGAACCGTGACTTAACAAGGGGGAGTAACAGGAAAATCCAAGCTGGCTCCTGACCTGCTGACAAAAGGTTGTGTTTGCCACGAATGGTATGGCACAGCAATAGTAGATAGACAAATTAATTACTCCAACAAAAGTTTACTAGATCAAGCGAAACACTTAAGGCATAAAGACTTTCACCCTTCAAGTCAGAAGATGACGACCAGGCAAACTCAGGTTTTGGGTGGTATGCATTTGCCATCAGTAAGTTTGCAAAGAAATACCTGATGCTTTGGACATGGCAGCAAGATTCAAAGTTGCTAAGAAAAAAAAAAAAGGAATGACCCTCTCAAAGGCTTTAACTTACTCTGCTGTCTCCATTTTTCCACGTTTCTCCTCAGCAGTGAAATAGTTTTGTCAATAAGTTACAATGACTGAAGTTCCAAAAAGGTAAAAATAACAATTTTGCAGTAAACTACTACAGAAATCTGAGGGTCATCATCATCTCACGATAACAGACTTTGGTAGTTCCTGTTCAGTCCTTTCAATGTCTAACCCCTGCAAATGCTTCTGCAACAAAAAGCATAGGGAATAGATACAGAATCTGTAACGAGGGGAATGAACCCTAACCAGCTGGTGTTGGATGCAGGAAAAAAATAAAACGAGAGCCTTTGAAGTAGTGGATACAGACATTACTAACACTGCAAGATTTGTGACCAAAGGACTGGGATCAACAGTAAGTCACATGAATAAAGCAGAATGCTGATGGGTGCTTTAGTGACAAGAGCTGCATTAAGCAGAGAGGACAAAAGAATGTCTGCCTTTTCAAGGACCTATTGACTATGACTGATATCCCCACAACCCAGCAGAGTAATGCTCCAGCTTCCCAGGCTGTAGGTACTTCATAGTTTATGAATGATGATTTACTCTTAACTACAGGACTCAGAGCTGGAATTATCCCTCCCCCCCCCCCCAAAAAAAGGGAGTATGTTCTTGAAAGATACTGAAACTTTACTAGCAAAAAACTCACTACAACCTACAGGCTGAAAGAAGGGAAAAATCTTACAGAAATCTGCATTCTACTCTTATTGGGAGGATTGTTCCTAAGAATTTAGAAACAATCCTCCCAAGTTTCTAAAAGCCTTCTAATTTTTAATCCTATTATCTGCTCTTCTTGCATGAGAAATATTTGTTAGTTTAAACCTCCACGGTTTTATATCAAAACCCTGGGAATGGTTCTATTATTCACCATCAGCCTTTGGCATATGAGGCAATACATACTCAGCTGTTTAAGCCTGCTTCTTCATGTCCTCAATCTTAATCCTTTTCTGCAACCACATGGATGGGTTTGCATTTAACACCTTTAGATTAGAACACTTTTTTTTCAGACAGAGATTACATTTTAATAAGTTGTCTTGAAACAGTTACAGGCTGGAGAAGTTTAAAAGATGAGGCCTTAAAAAAAAAAAGTGTGAAATGTACTTCCCATACAGAAAGCCAAAGCTCCACATATACTCAAAGACACATCTACCAGTCCAAAAAACATTTGATACTGACTGAGTAAGCCCTGAACAAACACAGTTGCCTGCCTCAAGGAAAAAGCTGGACTAGTGAATGACATCAACAGGAAGCAAGCAACATTATCTCTTCCTATCACTCCACTTGTGTTCTCAGCTCATTGTTTTGGTAATAAGCACTCTGATCACAAGGGGTCCGAACTGCAACATGATGTCCCCCAGCAAATAACATACTTCCAGGTTTGCATTTATCCTGTTGTGGTTTAATATAAAAATAATGGAAATAGGGCACTTTCAAATCCTTAATTCACTTTATTTTCAATGATGTAATGAAAAAAAAAAAAAAACCAGTTATGATCCAGGAGGAAATTACACCAGGAACTGAAAACGTGAAGTTACTGGTGACCGAGAGCCATTTTTACCTATGGCACTTCTAGGGCTCCCTAAAGGGCAAGAGATTTCCCCAGGATGGCAAGTTCACCATGCACAGTGAAAAGACAGGAGTCACCATCACAAGCTGCAAAAAGGAAAAAATTTCAGCTGAAATCTGTTAGGAAAAAATTCTTTGATGGAAGTGGTAAAAGACCAGACAGGTTACTCAGTGAGATTACAGAAATCCCATCCTTGGGGGTTTTCAACACTCGACCGGTAAAGTCCCTGAGCAACGTGACCTAACTGGTGTTAGATCCTGCTTTAAGCAGAAGGCTGGACTAGTTGATGTCCAGAGATCCCCTTCAAGCTCCAAGACCTCATGGTTTCATTCTTAGGTTGCTAGAATCTCCTGCACTTCATACAAATAGCTGAGTGGAATCTTCATAAGCTAAGTAAACGACTCAATTTAAGAAGAGAGATGGTACGAAGATGAATTCCCAACTTAAAGTGTGCACAAGTGTTTTGCAACACACAAATAGTTCATATTCTGTGTACCAGCTGTTTGGCAACTCAAGAGAAAAGCCTACTTAACAAGAGCACTTAGCTACTAAAGAACCTGCCAAAGAAAATAACAGACATTTGTATTAGCAAAACAGTTACTTCAAATTTCCTGAATATTCAACAGTGTGAAAATTAGACTCAAGTTCGGGCAATTTCACTGAAAAAAATAAAAAATAAAAAATCAGGATTCCAAACAGATTAAAAGAAGTGCAAATATAGGGGGAGAAGTCTGACTTTATTCCAAGCCTGACCAAGTAGCAGTATTAATCTATGCTGGTCTTCGAGAGAAGCACCACCAACTGCCCACCATTTACAGAACAGCCCTTTAACTGGAGGCCAGATGGAACTGATCAGAGAAAGGGGTCAGAAGATACGTAGAAGACAGCTTTTGCCTTCTGCAAGCCTAAGTGGTAGCAAGCAAACACAAGGATCACACTCCAGAAGGCACCAGCTGAGTGCCAGCTAGGTCAAAGCCAGAGCATAGCAGCAGCTACACCAGGAAGGGTGAGAGTTGAACCTTACAGCAGGAACCCTCCCCCCACACATGCCTGCTGCCCAAGCAAAATACATCAACGTGTGACCAGCTGGAACATTTGAGGGTAGAAAAACCTCCTAGAATTCTTTTCTTTTCCCTCTTGTCCTTCCTTCAGTCCTGTTTCCCCACTAGCCTTAGCACTGAGGTGTCAAAGTGTCTATTACTCTCCCCATGGTGAACATGCCTATCTTTCTAAACATCTGCACGGTCCAGTGAACTCCAGCCACCTTACTCTAGGTCATGGCATTCACATCAGCTTCATTACCTACCTTAAGTTCTGTTTAAACTACTTAAACTGCTACCAAAAAAAAATCCCCACAAACACCCCAAATCCCAGAGGCCCCTAAACAACAAACCACGACATTTCTGCCAGCCTAAACTCCATCGTAGGGCTTTAGTTAAACAGCAGCCTCAGGGGCAACCAGTACATAAGGCCTGCTGCTGATGGAAGAAATGCACAAGGACCAAAAGCGACTGAACTACGTGCAGCGTAAGACTCCTGTGTCTTGCAAAAACTTTTTGCAAAGAAGATGTTAAGTGTGACATTGAGCGATATCAAAAACCTGCCTAAAGCGGTATTCAAAGCCAATAATAAAAGTAACTTATACTTGCATGAAAACCATCATATTCTCTGGAAGAAGGAAATGGTAAATCAGAAATTGCACTTCATTCGAAGTAGGTACTTTAACAATTTAGACTGCAACAAACTATTCAACATACCAGGACAAATTCATGAAAGAAAATGGGTTGTGCATCACCCACCCTTTAAAAGCACATCATTGCACGCCACTACTTAGTTATGTGTTCTCTAGACTGGACAAGTGTGGAACAGACAAGATAGTACCATGATTAAAAATAAAAGCTTTAGTTAGATTTCTACCTGATTTACAGCCTCTTGCCACCCTGCAACTACTGGTGACATTCAAATTCCTCAAAGAGACTGCACTAAAGATAAATTATTAGGTGTATTTAAACATCCATCCCAGTAAGAACTCTGAACAAAAAAAGCCCATTCTTCTTTCACTGGACTAACTGCTTCTGAACTCTCACCAGAAAACTACACAACCAGCCAAACAAAACTGAAAAATAAAACCTTTAGTAGCCCACAAACAATGTTTTGGATACCAAAAGCTTTTACAGAAATGATGAAGCTCCCAGTTAACTACTTTGCTCGTGGCTAACTACTGTGCATCAATGACATGTATGTATCAAGACCAAGAGAAATAAGAGCAATGAGAAAACAACGTATTCTATCCCCCTCCCAGCCACCCTCTTCTGACTCCATTGCTTTTTTATTCATCTACCCACCCGCTGGTCTTTTGACACGTGCACCGTGAAAACCAAAATGTAACAGCCAAAATAATTCTCCAGCAAATCACCCGTGTTTCTTTCCATCTACTACTCTGCTACTTCTCCTCAGTTTTATGACTTTTAACACTTAGCATACGTGATATTTCACATAAAATGAACATCCAGCTGATTTACAATCATAGCACAAGTAGATGCGGTTGATTATCTAATCTATAGGAAGTTTCAGTTAATAGTTATGGCCATCCTCAGTACAGGCACATCTTCAGTGAAGAAAAAATCTTGCCTAGAAACCATCACATTATAAATGCATCTACTAGTTACTATTACTCAAATTTTCACAGGAGAACAAGTAAGTCTGTGACAAAGGGCAAATGCTTTACCAGGAACCCAGATTCAACTAATCGTTCAGCCCCTGTTGTTGCTACTACAAGGATAGGGGGTTTGGACCACCTTCCTTGCTATGCATGATTTATTACAAGGTTTATTTTTCACTTCATAATGCTCAGGATCAACAGTTACTACCCTGGCACTGGTATCATTAACCATTTCTTTTCCTAGTGGTTGCATTAGTACCTTCAAACCCACACAAATACACAGGAACTTTAATATCCTGCTGTGCACCGTGACGTTTTCATTAGCAAAGTCACAGTGAGCAAGCTTTGCCAATTTCATTTTTGCTTTCAATTAAGGTAACAGTTCAAAGAAGGAAATGAGATCATTGTAAAAATGTTTTAAGAAATAATAGGGATGTTTTCAAATGACTAGCTTAACTAAATCTGCTGCTTCTACCTACTTTTACAGGCCTTTTATCCTTTCTAAATCAGAGCGCTGACTCTCTCACCTCAGTCTCAAAAATGTGTTTGAACAAATCTGTTCTCCATTGAGAGAAAAAAATACAATAAAAATCAGCTTAAAATAAATTTATTAAACAGTACAAAAATAAGCATGCTGGAAATCGAGATACATAAATAACATACAATGCAAATGAAAAATGGAAAACGAGACAGGTAACTTAACAACTGAGCCAAAAGGTACAACACAAATGCTAAAATAAAATTTTAAAAAGCATTTACATTTCTAATGAAATGTTAATGATGCCGACAAAGAAAAAACAAACAAACAGCTAAAAATGCTTGAATATCAAGAATTGCTATTACTGTAGCACAGGTGAACACTAAAACCATTGCAGACTTCAAACATTCAATGACCAGCCTCTACTGCTCACTGAACAGCGTGGGCACGGGGAGGCTGGCAGACCTAACGAGGGTCCCAGCTCGCTGCGGACCCTGCCAGGAGAGAAGGGCCATCTGCAGACGTGGCAGGCACCAGAACAAGAAGCTGTGAGTGTGTCCACGTTAGTCCTAACAACTGGTTCAAAGGAGCTCCCCTCCTGATCCCTCCTGACTAGAGGCTGGCTTAAATTCTGAGACAGGCTTCAAAAGCATTTAGATAGATAGATAGATATATTACAGAACTGTAATATATACCTAAGGTAAAGATTGTGTAAGCTGTACCCTAAACATTCCTATTATGCATATTAAAGATCTAGTAGTTTCCTTAATTTTCTATTTCCCATGCAGAACTTGCCTCTACCACAAGTTTTGTATGTAACTGACAAATAGAAACCTAGTAGTTTTTTATTTTCAAGTTGAAACCCAGATGGCCTAATTTTCCATCTTCAACCACATTTTTAGAATTAGCTTCAAATAGTACTCAAGTCAGAAAAATGTGTATACAACTAGGTCAAGCAAATCCTGCATCATACAATTTTCCTTTTTTAATTAAATCAGTAATTTAACCAGCAACATGTCATTACAGTAAATACTTTTCATTAGCAGCACTGACCTATTACGTACCCTCTTGTAATTGAGGGCATTTCAGGTAATGACATGTAGTTTTGCAGGATCTAAATACCTTTTTATGTGTCTAGCTTACTAGTTTGCTGCAAAATCCTCAAACAGCTGAGACATTTTTATAATTCAAGACTTTACCTTTACTTATTTGACTTTTTTTTTTTTTTAAGGTAAGAATTGAGAAACCTAACTTTACCATCAATTATAAACGAGCTATTATTTAGCAACTGACATTTGTTATTGACATCTGCACCACAGATTTACCTCTTCATCCCAGCAGGACTTCAAATTCACTGAAAATTTGTTTTCTGTATTGTTTTGCTTAAATATCTTAATCCCAGGCTTCAAAGACAGGAAGCCCATGCTTTTACAATACAGTGCTAGATGAAGATTATTCAGGATTTAGTCAGAGCTTATTTGAAATGTTTATACAAAACTAACAATACCTAAACAGAGTAATTAAGAACAGTTTGCTCTCAGAGAGCAACAGCTCTCTGATAAACATCCAGATAGGTCAAAAAAGGGGCAGGAAAAACTTAACTCTCCCCTTATGCATAACTCACATATGAACACCCTTTGGAGTTTTGGATAAACTAAAAAGAGAGAGGAATTGAGGGAGGGGCAGGAAGAAGGGGTGGAGATGTTACTAAGGAATTATCTGTCGTTGTCTCTTAAATCCTCAACGAGCTAATACCATTTATCATCACGTGGACAAGTTTTCTGCAGTTTTATAAACCAGTACCCTGCATGGTGTGTACTGGGGGTGGGAGACATCAAATTCTCTGCAGACATAAAGAAGGGAAAACCTTACAGGCAATAATTTTCTAAGAATTTTAGCAACGTTAAGAATCTAATAGCTGCAAGTGGCAAGAATTCAGCAAGTCCGTGCCTTCTCTCCAGCACTGACTATTGAGCCTGTTCAAAGCTTATACACATCATTTCAAGCCTAGTTAGCATGCTTAAGATCATCAAATCATGCAGCTGAACTGATGCAGTTGCCTGTAGAATAGTGCAAGTCCTGCCTCTCAGCAAGCTGACAGAGGTGCAAATTCACTATCATTTTAAAAAGTAGCAATTAATGGTAACTTACTTTTTTTAATTTGCTCATGTGTAAGTAAATGAAACTTCTGATCATATACAGGAACATGCACACACATCAGCAGCTGAAAAATAACTTCAACTGTTTTAATAATATCTACCTATCTGCTTTACTCGGGAGCATTTTTCCTGCTCACTACGTGGTTACGGCTCTGAAACCAAGACTGCTTACATTCCTCTCTAGGGTGGAGCAGATCATTATTAGCAAGGCAGACTTTTGAGTCATAGCTACCAGCTGGTAGTACAAGCAGCTACCAAGACACTCAAAACAGTTTGGTAACTAATGCAGCAGAAAGATTTCTTAACTTGCAAAGACAGACAGATTCCCCCTGCCTCTTCTTTCAGTCCTCCCCAGCTATTTTTGCTCTACTTGAATGGGAGTGTTAATATTTATTAGAAGTCTGATTAAAAAAAAGAAAATTTTCATGAGCATGGCATATCCAAAAGATCCATTTCTAGTCAAAGCAATTTGAAAGCTCATGTTGAAAAAAAAAAAAACCCAACAAAAAAACCCCAAAACAAACTAAACACCCCCCCCCCCC
>JANIJG010004997.1:14903-55924 GCA_024611175.1 Megaceryle torquata | reverse complement strand
TCTTTTTAAAAAAAAAGTAGCGGAAAACTCAAAGAACAAAAAAAAAAAAACCAAAAAAAAACCCCCTAAATAAACAAGCCCCCCCCCCCCCCCAAACCAACAAAAAACCCAGACACACAACACCCAAAAAGGATATGGTAATAACATGACTCAGAACCTTCACCACTTAATATCCAATTATTCAGAGATTCATGAATTTGCTCTATTTTGGTGATGCTATTTTACTTTATATTTTAATTAAAATTCTTCTATCTTTTCATGCTGACCCTGATCGGAGGACACACTGTATTTTCTTGTTTAACTCTAAAGTTCATTAAAATTTTCTCAAATATAAACAAAAATAAGCAGATATACACAAAAGTGGTATATCTTTCAAAACATTCAGATTTACCTTTTTTTTTTTTTTTTTTTTTTTTTTAAAGTGTGTTTTAAGTAACTACAAAAGTCAGTTAGCAGTTTTGGATTCTTTTTTTTGCATGTGCTTCCCCCCCCCCCCCCGTTGAACTTGACAGTCTTTTTGGTATAGCATACAGAATTTACACAAAACGTATATATAGACGAAACAGCAGGCAAACAATATTCAAACCAAAGTTAAAACTAAAGATGCTTGAGGGTTTTTAAAATGAAGGATTTAATGAAACTAGAACCCATTCGTCTAGTTTTGCTCTCCCCGACCTTCCATTCTATACACTACGGTTCTGGAGATGTCCTCGTTTGATTCAGGTGACACTTTTTTCCATACTGTTTCTTTTAAAGCAAGTTCTTGCTGGAGATTCTCATAGTCCATTGGTCCAAAGGAATGCTAGTTGTTCAAGCAACATATATTATTTATTAGTGTATTTGAAGGAAAAAAATAATAATCCATACTTGCAGTCAATGCTAACAGACTCAAGTTTTTCACCTCTTCATATAAACTGTTATTTTCTTTTTTTCCAGTTATTAAAAAAAAAATTCAAATTCCAAACTGGGTATTTTTTAGACACATACATGCAGCATAGAAGCACTTCAGAAATCATTCTACTGTCCCTTCTCCTAGTGAAATCTTCATGCTTTAAAATACCAATAGTAGTAAAAGGAAAGAGGTTTTCCTCATCTCAAGCACCCTCACATCTTTTATCTTTTGTACGTGTAGCTGGAGTGGATTCAGTTCATTCCCAGATTTCCTACATCACTTCCTTAGTAACAGGCACTTGTCTGCAGCACTGTAATGCTTGAATTCACTGCCTGTGCAACTCCCAGTAAGTAGTGTGGTTTCACAGCACTGTGAAAAAATGCTAAACATACATCTCATGCACTGCAGCACAGAACAGAAAGGCTAAACTAAGCCCAGCAGCTGGTCAAGTCTTTATTAAAAAGGCAACCAGTACAGTAAAACCCTTTGCAACTTTTATCAGATCCCACATACTTAGTCTGGCAAGGGAGATGAACTGCATGAAAGGAAGTTACAAATCTAATGGGAAATTCTACCGGGGTAGTGCGGTCCACCCAGGTAAGCGTCCACTAATAATGTAAACTGACTAGCTTATCTGAAAGCTTTGATGCAATACATGTCATTGAGCAGTTTGGCATTTAGAAAAGAACTTTCTGTATTACTTCTGATGTCTACAAACCATACTCACTAAACACACGTAGTAACTTACCCGCTGATCACCACCTTCTCGGCGAGGGTCAAGCTTTTTTGCAAAGTGTCTCAAATTATCGTAGTTATGGAAATTGCACAAAGAAACCAGATCCTGCAGGCATCAAGAGGACATTCATTATTATTTGCATATGATAGTCAAAAGCATGTGATATTTTAATAATACCACCACTTAGGTTTTACTTCCTTATCCTAGTAGTAGTAGTAAGCTTCTCTTACTACGAGTTTTATTCAATGAATCGGTAGCAAGGTCCGTAAGGCCCTTTGAACATAAGGCAATGATATTAAGTTCTATTAACACCCCTAAGCTTCTTTTTTAAGGAATACAAAGCAAATAGCAATTTGCAAAATATCTATTTTAATATAATTCTACTCCAGGAACAGGAAGAATATTCGGGGCTAGTCCAGTACATAAAACATCCATCTAAAGGAAGGAACAAGAAAATGTGTGACATGATGGATTTTAATGCAGCCTGAATGACAACACGAAAGGCTGTAATTATAGAACTTTGTTATGCTGTTGTCTTTCTCCAAGTGAGTGTCACATTCGTGTTACTTTTACTCCATGATCATCTTTCAGGCTTTAGGCACAGAATAAATATGGTAAAACCTCTACCTACCTATTGCTCTCTGATGTATATTTAAATTATCAGAGACTATTTCATATGAAACTTATTTAAACTAGAATTAACAACTTCTTAGTACTCTTAATTTGTAGCCGTACAGAGGTTAGAAAAATCAAAGTATGAAAAGTTTTAACTGCTGCTCATCCACAAGATAACCCTTGCCTACTGTAAATGCCATGACACTGTTGATAAGCTGAGTTAAGATTATTCATATAAGCGGTCACCCTAGGAACTGAAGTCCATCCAAACTACTTAAACTGTCACCACAGTACTTAAACAAACAAACAAGCCTATTTATGCCTTCAATTTCCACAGCATTATCTTACATTTCCTCTGGGGCTCTGGATAGCTTAGTATTCTTTTTGAGATCTGCCCCCCTGCCATTTATAATTGGGGGGGGGGAGCCAACAATATTTTTTTTTTTACCTTCTCCTCTCCCACAAAACTTCTTTATTAATCATTGCAAAGCGCTCTACAAAATCTCTCCTGCTTCTAACGCTGCAATCAAGAGACCATCCATAGCCCTTTCAAAAGCAAGAAAGGAAGCTAGAAGAGCCTGCCCAACAACTGGGTCTTATCTATGAAGGCACGTTCTATGTCAGATGGGTTCCAATAATCTGTTTAAAAATACATCAGAACAGCAGTATTTCATCAGACTCTTCCTCTTCTGTCGTAATGAAAATAAGAGTTGCCTTTCCAGTGTTTCAGAAATTGTTTTCTTTAGGATTGGAGAGGAAAAGAAATCTTCAAATAGAGCTCTGCAGCTTCTAAGGCAGTACACATGAGACCAGCTCTTTGGTTAGTTTGTGAAGTGTTCCTTTACAAAGTCGTTCCACAATAAATCTCTCCAGTGTTTCTGACTTCATATTTTCTGAATGCTCACTGAATTGAAGTGTTATTTATTACTAAATTGCAAATGTCTCCTCTTGGACTTCACCCTTGGATCAGATGCAACTTGCTATGTATGGAAAAGTAGCAAATTACTATTAAATGCATTTAAATCTCAGCTATACTAACCAAAGCTCAGTAAAAGTCAGCTGCAAAAGGAGGGGAAAAACAAAAACAAAAACAAGGAAACCAAGAAACAAACAAACAAACAAAACAACTAAAAACCCAACAAAACCCCCCCTCAAAACTAAAGGCAGTGTTGCTTACATGACAAAAGTGAATTCCTTTAACACTGTTGCCCATCTTGTCCAAAGGAGGTGACCAGCACATCAAGCCCATGACATTAGGAACAACCAGAAGAATCCCACCAGCAACCCCAGATTTTGCAGGAAGACCAACCTATAGAATAATGAGAGAATTAGTGACCTCTGGAAATATTCTTTACTACTGTAAGACAATGCATTAGCATTTCACTCAAGACAATTATGCAGCATTTACAAAATGTAGATCTGGAAAGCACTTGAAGCTGGGAAAGCATTTCTACTCATCTCTTTTTTGATAGACAATAAACTGAAGCACAGTCATGGCAATCCAAGGTACACAATTGTAAAGTTATTTGTTCTCAGTAACACAGAGAAAAAGAAAGTTTCAATTTATTATTAAAAAGCAGTTATGAGGAAGCAGTAGTAGGGGAGTGTATCTGTAACGTCTGCAACAAGGCAGCACTACAAACTTACAGATAGAAACAATGGGTATGACTGGAACCAGGTTTAGATCCTGAAAAGGTAAAAACCAAAAACCCAAGAAAACGGAGGAGTCTGTCCCTGAAATTAGGCTTATTTACAATCTGGATAAAGGTACTGCTTTTTTTCCAACAGGAACTAACACGTCTCACATCCTCACAGCTCTGTAAACAATAACTTTTAGGTCACAAAGCATCACACTCAATTTTTTGTGTGTGCGATAAGGAAAAACTGAAAAAGCTCCAAAGATAATGCTGAAAATACAAATAAGATGCAGTACATCTCGAAATACTTGCAGGTAAGAGACATACTGCTGGAAAACAGAAGCATGGCACATAAGCTGTGCACGCGACAGCCGCTCTTACAACACACGAGGACAATTCATGAGCCTGAGTTAGTGAAGAAAAAGCAACTGTCTGCAAAGGCTTTCTGCTGTTATTTGCTCCCATGTAGCTGGATTTCTCCAGCTATGCTGCTTCCAGTTACACCTGCATCATGACCTGCTTCTCTCATGAGCAGCCCTTCTTAAAGGACAGTATTTATGTTTTGAGATGAAAAGGATTGCCAAGTGTGAAGCAGCAGAAAACCCTAAGTGTAGGTATAATGCACTAGCAGTGCCTTGCATCCTAGGTGAGATTTTCCCATACAGTGTGTTCAGCTTCTAAACAAATCATATTACAGCCTCTCCTCTGCCCCCAGGAAGCAAGCCCTGGAACGTGGAAAACAATAGCACAGATTAATCTTCCCGGTCAGCTATAATTAATATCTGAAAACTACTTACATGGAAGGCAAACTGCCCTGAAAAGTCATACATGCCACAGGAATGCATTAAACTCAAGGTATTCCGGACTGCTTCAGGGCTCAGGACTCTTTCGCCAGTGATAGGGCAAAAGCCACCATTAGCCAGAGTTGCTGCCATCACACTTGCTGATTCACATGTTACTTCTATTGAACAAAGCTTGTGAAAAAGAAAGAGCAATAATAAGAACCAATACTGCTACCAGAGTAAGACAAACTATAGCAGGATCCAGAGTACGTCTCTCCAGAAAGAACATCTCATAACATAACCTATAGCATAACATTCATTACAGACGATGCTAGTAGCATCAATTAATATGGTCTGATTCTTCCTACTATAAAGATCCCAGCGACAGTGCTCAATAGTTTGGGACGGTATTTTTCATAGGTTAGTGCCTCTGCTTGATTCCTCCCCCCACCCCCCTTACATTCCTTTGAGAGGAAGAGGTCTGGAAAACAATCTCAATATTTTTCATCTGCTTAAATGGCAAAGCCACAGAATGACCCTTTTGTTTTTTTTCTTCACTGAGTTTGTTTTGTGTGGTTTGCCTTTTTTTTTTAAGCCTTAAAAATGCCCACACATTATTGAAAGTACATTTTAAAGCTGCAAACTCTAGCACATGCAAGTCTTAATGCCAGCACTTCCTTCTGATGCAGCCTTATTTCGCCTTTCTCTCACAGATAGTTTATGTAAAAGTATAGATACAGTAATGATACAACCACATGGTGATTTCTCCCAGGATCCCTGCTTCAGTACAGACTATACATACTTTGGTGACACATCAGGAAATGTGATATGATGCCATCACCTGATGCTGCCTCATTTCTGCAGAAACCAAAAGATAAGCTGGTTTCAACCTGAAGCTGAAATGCTACTCTGAAAAGTAAACAAACTAGTGCTTGTATTCTTGCTTTTGCCAAACAGTCATTACACAATACTTCATGAAGTTACCTAAGCCAAGTTTTCACGAGTAGTTACTACCTGGAATTCTTATTTTCCGGGTGCCAAACTCAATACATCCTAGTCCAATCAACTGGAGTTGCAAATCAAGAGATTGTCAGAGACGCATCTAAAATGGCAACTGTGTTTTAAACATATGAAGTATTACATGATAGCACCTACTTTGAAAAAAGGGTTTCTAGGTTCTCACTTTAAGCACCTGCATTTTGTACCTTGGTTCTCTAAGAATGAGAATAACCCATCTGCACTTTACAGATAATAGGAAAGTGAGTTTATTCCTGTTCCAAATTACCCAAGGGAGAAACCCAGAGAAAAGAACTAACTAGCCTTTTTAGAAGAGCCCGAGCAGAGCATTGGAAAGCAAGCACTACACAATGACAAAAACCCCAAGACATCGCTTGTGTATGAGCTGCCCTTTTCCTGAGCGTGGAGAGAAAAGGCAATTTTGCAAGGAGGGGGTGCTGGGGAAGAATGACAGAGTCATGAAAGTAGAGATAAGGCACAAAAACGAGGCCCAATCAAAATACATTAGGAAAGTTAGCTTTGGCATTTCTTAACTTATGAATAGCTTTGCAGTCAGAAGCCTATCAGGACTTGAGGCAGTGGGATAGAAAAGAATTAAAAAGGTTCTATATATTTTTTTGTAATTATGGAAGTTCAGAGTAGACCATTAGCTTGTACCTAACTTCCAACTCAACTAAAGGTCAACTAAGGCTAATCACAGGTACCTCACTTCATAAGCTGTCATTCAATCTGGAGATTAGAGCAGGTGTATCCCAACACACAAGAATTCTGAGAAAATCTGCATTTAAATAGATATTGGTTGTCATTTGTGTAAGTTTCATGAATCATAAACAGATTCATTTTGAGAACTAAATTCAACTCCAACTGCCTCTTGAGAGCTACACGCAGCAGGGCTGAGTTGTGAATGTTTTAACATTAGGAAACCCTTACGGAGGAAATACCTCACACCTGCCAAGTTCTCATTTTGTAACGGTTGCAAATAACTTGCTGAAAGTGAAGAAGGGAAAAGAAAAAAATAATGGGAGAGGGAAGAATATACGCAAATAGGTTATTTATTTTAACCCCTAAGCATTGAATTAAACAAGAAAGGAGGTATTTGTATCCTTGTACTTACAGTAGAGCATGCATGAACTTTTTGTTACACATGGAGTTTAAAGTACTTGACAGTACAATAAAAAACCAGCAACCCAAAAAGGCAGAAATATTTTGTCAAATTCAGTGAAGTAAACCAAGGTATTTTAATCTTCTACCTACTAGTGTTTTAAAGACTACTGCTAGTCTGCCTTAGCAATAAGGACATCCAAGTACATCACCGAAACAAAAGCAAAGCTGGATACATCAAATGTACATCATTTGTTTCCAGAGTTTATCAGAAGCTGACAAGTTTAACTATAAGCCATTAAAAACTTCCCATCTAGGAACAAATCAGCTTCTACCACTTCTAACAGTAATTCCAAGTCATAAAGAGTATTGATGTTAAAGTCAGTTACCTGAAAATAGAAGTCTAGTATAGCAACCATATCCGTGCCTTCAGGAAAGCACTGAGGAAGAAAAAGAGAGTCTTTAGGGATTTTTTTGTCTGTAACATTGCTTTTGGAGAGACAATTTATGTCTATATTCTTGTCAGCATGTTAAGCATTACGCAGATTTTAAGAGTAGAAATATTAAATCATATCAGATTTTGAAAGAATACAGTGCACTGAGTTCAGCAGGCATGGGATTAAAATATTTTCCAGTATAGCTTTCAATGTCTTTACATCACCAAACTGCAAAATGCATCTAGGAGCTTTATGAAGTCATCCTTACAACAAATAAAGCAGATTATTGTGTCTACAATACAGAAACAAGATTATGGGTGTTCTGTAAGAATGACATAAGCATCACACTTTCTAAATGACAGCATTTTGAGCTGCAGGAAGAAACCACATCTGTGCATTAGATTAACTTATGCCATACTGTACATTAAATTAAAAATCTTCACAGAATATGAAAAAAATACCCCAAAGAGTCTTCAAAATACAGTAATCAAAAGATATCAACCTTTTTTTCCTTCAAATAATAGCCGATTGCAAAGTTTCTATCTCCACTCTCTCTTTCTGACTGGAACCTTAAAATAAAATTGAAGAGACAACACATGAAATTTTCCCAGAAGGCTGAACTTCAGAGATGCATAATGTAATTCAGTAAAACTGCACGTAAAGGATACATCACTTCTGAACACACAGATTCTAATGGGACAGAAGCTGCCACAGCAGGTCATCCCAGCACACCCAGATGGAGTGAATGAGCTCTGACATCCAAACACACACACACAGAGTACTGGTTACCTACATGTATATAAGCTGACTGGGACGTAAGGCAAAGTGCAAGATTCTACTCTGGGGAGTGTTTCTAAAAAGGCCATAGCAGAATTAAACATCCCAAGGGTTCACTCACTGACAACACTGACCAAAGGAGAGAGGAATCTGAGGATCAAGTTGCAGGTCAGGTAACTACCCTGATGGCTGCACCGTCTACTGTGATCGTTAAAGTTCAGGATAAAATCAAGGAGGAATCTGCATGATATCAAGGTAGGTGATTCTCTTGTCTGGTTGCTTTCACTGTAAACACTACCCATCTCATTCTGCTTCATGTGCATGTCAACTAGCAGATTGGAAGCAACTCTGCTACATGGAATCTTTATAATTGTCCTAGTACTTCCTCAGAAGCTCTCAGGATTTTAGGAATGCTATACATTGAGCTAACGAGGGTAATTGTTTTTAAAAATAATTTAAATATGCAAAATAAAAAAGCATAGGGAGCCCAAATTGTATAAAGTATGCTTTCTAAACATTTGATATGCAGCCATCAATACGCAAGAGTTTCATTTTTAATATGAATGCCAGGAATATAAGAGTTGCACTTACAGCTCTCACTGTCATACCACCCAGAGACCGCTAAAGACAGAATTTCAAATGCAATTTCAAAGAGGTAGCTTACACTTAAGTGAAGTTTAGCCACAGTGATGTCAGAGACATGCACAACTTTAGTTCTTGTACATTTTAAGCAACATTTTAAGCCTCTGATATTAGAGATTAAACAATGGTTTCAATGGAAATAACCAAACTTTGCCATAAGCTCAATATGCCAACTATCAGTTGAAGCACCTTCCCCCTAACTTCATTAAGTAAGTAAACGGTACTTACGTGGCATTACTAAATCCAACATACTCATTACCAGCCATTTTATTCATGAATTGCATCACCTGTTAGAGACAGAGGGGTGGGGGGGAAAGCACGCTAACGTTTTCAGACATTAAAAACTTAGAAATGATGAAATTTCAACCCAGCCTCACCCTAAGCCTTCTCACACTGTTTTACAAATTAAATCCAAATCAGGAAATGCTTAAACAACCAAATACAGAGACAAAGCATTTGAAATCACTAAATTTCACTTGTAACTCCCCTGCAATCTTGAAACTTTTACCCCTGAGTTTAGTTTAAAAAGGAAAGTTGTAACATTAACTTACGTAGTCAAATTTTTCTGCATTGTTTGCTCCTTGCTGCAAGAAAATAAAAAATAATTTACAAAAATTGTTAACGTAAGAAAGAAGTTAGTTCACTTAACAGTATTAGGATTTTTAATGCTAAGGTATGAGGCTAATTAAGAATAAGATACAATCATTTCATATATTAATGGAAATATTAAAGTTGTTAGATATGTAGATATTTAATTATAATTTAAATTAAACAATCCTAAAAAAGTCTTATCAAACAGCTGTACGTTGGAAATTAAATTAAACTGAAAAAGGTACACTTTATTTTAGGTGCTTTCTATTCAAATTTACATGTTTAGCCTAAATAAATGTAGTAGTTAAAGCAAAAAAATACAAAAGTAACTACAATTAGGATAACTGTAATGAAAACTCTAACTTTTTCTAGATTAGTAACCCAAAGCTGTGCTTACATTACCGACAGAGCTGAGCATAGGAAAGTTCAGGCTACTGAAGTGAGAAAATTCCCATGGCTGGTGCCCATAGTAAGAATTTAGATTGAAGACAAAATAAACTGCTACCTCTTACTATGAAAAGAATTACGTTCAATGAAATAATGTCTGATTTGATTAGTATCTGATTACAGTCCTACCTAATTAACATTAAACGGTTAGAAAAAACAGAATTTCACATCAGAGTACATCATTCTGATAACAATGTAAGGAAAAAGCTAAATCCAGCTTAATAAGGATACTAATGAAATTAATTCTTAGTTTTGGTTGTCTCTTATTTTTCAGGGAGGAAGAGGGGTGTTATTTTGGGTCTTTTTTTTTTTGTCCCCTCCCACTTAAGAACAGCTTTAAATTTAGAAGCTTCCAGATAAAGATATATTATTTTTTTTACAAGTCTCCGATAGGCGACCTTTCACAAATTCCTATAGCAAGATGTTGGAAGAGGGGTGGGGGTAAAAAAAAAATAGCACGTGGTCTGCTGGCGGGAGTTTTGAATTTTTTGAAGTAGCCAAGTAGAACTTTTTGAGGAAGTTTAAAAAACAGTAGCATCACATACACAAGAGGAAACAATATATCTGTAGACAATGTTTTTATCGATAATTTGATATTAAAGATACTCTGTTTAGATAACAAAACTCTGTCTAACATCTCAAACAATTCAAGACGCTACTTGCGCTGTATTTAGTACGTGAATGGGAAGTGGAAAAAAACTGAAGCTTCGTATCAGGTAGTATTTTATTTAATGAAATGTGTAAAGCCAGTCTCATTTCCCACTCTGTATGTGGATTAGGGTGTTGCAGATAATCTTTGAAGCCCGTGCATCAGCTCATCTACAAGAGGATGTGCAGTCATACACGTACGATCAATAGCTGAAAGGAACACCACACTGTTTTGTCAAAATTATGGGACAGTGGTTACCTTACCCTTAAAGGCTAATCACCTCACTCTTAAAGGCAATAATCTCTAGCTAATTTGAAGATAAAAAAATTCATTATACAATTCATCAAAATGTTCCTGTATAATATACCAGAACACAAGTCTTAAAAATTTAACTCCAAATCTGTTCAATGAAAAATAATTAAAAGAAGAAATTACCAACTTCATTGAACTGTTGCAGTTGTCAAAATATTCCATAGATCCTAATGCTGTAAAATATGTAACAACATTTAAACCACAAAAACCTTTTCAACCTTTCAAATGCACAATGAACATCTTTTTTTTCTGGGAAAGTGGGTCAGCATTAGTTATGGGATGCTGCATTGATAATTGTATGGTTAGACATGTATAATAAAGTGAAACAAATTCTTTTATTAAAAAAAGGAAGAGGGAGAAAGGGATCATGCTTTCTGCAAAAATTAAATACATAATACTTCTTTTTTTTTTGCCCCATTTAAAAAACAAAAAACAAAAACCACCTCCTAGCCCTTCAACAAAAACTTGTCTTTACTAGCAGCATATGAAATTGGTGGGCAAAAGACTCGATGCAAACTTTTTCCACATCATTTTGCTTTTTAAAAAAAGCCTTATTTTTAAAATTTACACTGATCTCATATTTTGGAAAGAATATCTTCTGTCTACTAAGACAGATGATGCAATTTTAGTCCTTGATGTTCCACACACTCGTATAGGTACTTCATATCAAACACAAAAACAATGTTACTTTAATTAGACTTCTCATATACCTAAAACATTTGCCTAAGTAATCATATAATGACCAAGAGCCCAGTAGGGATTTACCACAATGCAGAGCTAAAATAGAAAATTTTGCTTCCATACATGATGACTTACAAAACCCCAAGATACTAGTTGCCTTCTTTCAGCAGCTGACACAGCTACGCTGCTGCTTTTAAAAGGCCGAAGAGACACAGAGGCAGCACCCATTCTGTGATTAAAATTTAACAGCAAATATAAAATATTGAGAATTCGGAGGAACTTTAATAATTTAAGTAAGAGACAAAATAGCCCACTTCTGTTCTTGCACAAGTGCTTCTTATTGTTAGCTTCATTGTATAAGCCTATGAGGTCGGGGGCACTAGGACAATGTTTCTGAAAAAGCATTTTTATTTAAGTTCAGATGCCATGCACTAACTCCACCACCATTCAGTACATTTACTGGAACCTATGTTCATATACACACTTGGTGCATACATGCTTGTGTGTATATACACGTGAAAAAACACTTCTAAATGAATACAAAATGAAGTAGAAAATGTTAAGATTGAAGGCAGAAAATTCAAACTTGTAGAAGACAGCTCAACGCAATTTTGTAAACACTTTAAACCACGATGGACACAATGGCTGTCAATCAAATTTGAATTTTTTGACTGTGTCAGGTTTTAGTGATCTTCCCTTTGGGTTGGTTGGGATTTTGTTTGTTTGTTTGTTTGTTTGTTTGTTTTAAAACCCAAACAAACAAAACGGGTACGTTTATTATTTGTATTTCTACTAGAAAAATACAGAGTTGCATGGATTAACATACCTCCATGTATGTAGGAAGTAAGAGACCCATGGATACTTACCAAATCTTGGAGCAACAATCTAGGCAATATTTATTAGAAAAGTAGGTAATTGCCACTTTTCCTTGATAAACATTCAGTGTTTATATGACTAGACCACAAAAGCTCTTACCATGTGTCTCTCTTTAAAATAATTCTTCAGTTATGAATCAAAACCAAGCTAGTAAAAACATCTGGATCGTAAGAAATTTATAATCTTCTAATAACAGAAGATTTAAAAATTAAATTCTGGATTTTTTAAGTCTGATTTATAAGCTAACATTAGAGTATGATGAAAATATCCAGGGAAAAAAAATTAAATAAATATCATAACACTCTCCGAGTGCAAGAAAGCTCCCCCCCCCCCCCCACATTTGTGCATTTTAAAACAACGATTAATGCCTTTATTTTAGTTTTCTGTACTTACACACAGTTTTAATTTTATTTGTTAATCTGGGCCTCTTCTGTCTTTGACTGGTGTCTTGACTGTTTAGTCTGTCATTTTCAGCTCTGAATTCGAGAGCGCACTGTCACAGACAGAACTTGACTCACTAAATCTAATAATGTTACTACTTAAAATATAGGTAAGAATTATTTGTCTCCTTCACATATTAAATATGTGCATACGTGGCCACTGAATAAGTGTCATTTCAAATATCAACACTACATATTCTCTATCAAATAACATCCAATATATTGAGGCTGCAACAAGAAGCGCAGAACAACGCAAACATACGTTCTATGCAAAATTTAGTCATTACAAGAAAATTAATAACCAAGGATCAGAGAAGAATTTACCAAAATAAAGACAAGTACCTGGCAGAGAAGATCACAACACCAACACATGTTTTAAAGTGGTATGTATGCACATCTATGCATCAGTCTATCAGGAAGGATAAATGGAGGGGGGTAGCATGAAGCAATTAATCTAAATCTGTAGTATTTATTGTCCTTATATTGTCAAATAAACCAAAACAACTATGCATGTTTCCAGCTCTTAATTAGACTGTAACTGTAGATGTTTCCTAAAAACTGTATCCCGATAGCAAACAGACCCATGACACAGCTGGACAAGTTTTTTCCACTACTCTTTGCCTCATTTATATTATGACTTATCAGCATATTCAGAAGTCTCTTAAGTAGATTGGATACACCTCTTTATGTTTCATACAAAGAAAAGCTTTCACAGAATTCACTTTCCTCAGGGTTGGTAATTTTATTATTTGTATAAGCATTTTCTTGTACATCAATTTCTTTTGCAAGCACTATGAATATTGCTTTGCATCCTCAACAGGTCTAAATGTTTCCCATGTTAATTTATCACCACATAACACATCCCCTCACTAAGCATTCAAGTCTATTGTCACTATCTGTGTGAGATTCTGCATCTGGTTGTCAGCACTTATATATATATATATATATGTATATTACACACACTGTATTATTACACTGTATTTGCCCAAAGCTTTGCTATTATAGTAGGAAAGCTTTTTTTCTACAGATGAAATCTTGAAACCTACAACAAAAATGACTTGAGATTTAATTCCTTGCACGGCCACCTGCCACCTTCTACTGAACCCTTCATCTCACTGGCACCTCCCCAGTCAGTAAAGATACATGGAAGTGGGCAATTGCTGACACCACTGCTATTCCTGGAGTTGACAGGCTTTGAGAATTGAGTTTACAGTTTAAGAAAAAGCATTAAACTCTATCTGTACTAGAGGCAATAAAGACTCTTCCCAGTCAGTGATGCATAGAAAGCTGCGTGGTTACAGAACACTGAATCTGTACTAAATCTTTACGGGAACTGCATCTGACTTCAAGCACCTGTATTTCCTTGGAGACATGGAAGAATTTACCATTTTAGCTAATATCACCTTTCCACAATCTCCTGTAATTGCCACTACAATTCACTTTTGATAACAATTATTTAAAATCTGTTTTATCTATGTAATTTATGTAACTGGTAATAAAGGCCAATGGCTTTACAATTACAAACAACGGAAAAGATCCTTAGGGGTTTTCAAAATTTTATTTCATGAAAACTGGCCCATGGGATGTCCTTCTGCTAGCACATTTTTACTGTAAATACATGCTTTAAATTGGAACAGTCTGGGGAATGTAATGCAAGTACAGTTAGAACAGAGCTGGGACTTAAGGCACCAAAATATAAATACCTCGTCGTTCCAAGCGCATGACAGGAGGAGACTCATTTGAGCTGGCAAGACTATGATATAATGACACCTAACTAAGCCAAAAAAAAAATGTACAACTTAACATGCAATATACCCTTTAGTATGATGAATAGCAAGGACTAAATATAACACTACAGTTTAGACCTATGCTCTATTCCAAGGTGCGTATATTAAACTCTTAAGGCAGTCAGAACTGGGCACGTGATGCTAAAATATTCTCATAAGAAGATTACTCCAAGCATCACCTCTTAGTCACATGTAATCATACTTTACATCAAATTCTAAGGACATTATGTACATGAACTGCTAAACTCTGTACAATGTATGTAAATTTTGAAAGACATAGCAATTTCTTGGAAAGAGAAAATAATTGCTATCAAAGGAGGTAAAACCATTCTTAATACTGAAATACAGCAATAATCTCCCCACAGCTATCAGCAGGCTAGCATTAGATAAATCTGTCATACATGATGACTTCCACCATGTTTAATAATCCCTTCCTTTTCTTGGTCTCTGGGAGCCATACAGAGTCTTCAAGATATGCAAATAACACCTTAAACAGAATGAATGCAGAGGAACTGAGGGCAAAACATGGGTTAATAAAGCCATAGTTTCCAGAAAAAAGAAAAAAAGTCTTAGATCAAATATAAGTGTGAATGACTGAAAGCACTGAATAGTTAGTAGGAAAATTAAGTTACAGACTTGAAAAGTTATTTCACAAAAATATGCAACTATTAAGTAACTTTGTACCTGGGACCCTCTGTGTAATTTTCTTCAGAATGTGTTTAGTTTGGGTAGTTATTCACATGATAAATGGTATCTTAGTGGAAGCAGTACATAAAATAATCTACAGTTTAATCACACTGAAAACAAACAATGGAGTGTGATAAGGAAGGTATGTATCCATTAGACGTGCAGTTACCCCATGCAAAACCGTAGTGCAACGCAGTAAGAACCTCTCTTCATAAGAATGTTACAGAAAAAAAATGAAAATAAGAAATTACCCAGCAAACCCCCCCCCAACCTTCTAACAAGTATCACAATTGCATGCAGTAAACAAATCCACGTTATCTATTCAGAAGTACACCATTTATCTACGTGCCTTCTACAAGAGGCACATGCTTGTGCTTTGCCTTATGACCAGTAGGGCATGTTGTAGTAGCACTAACATTTTGACATTTCAGACAAATGTGTTAAGTCAGATTTTAAAATTCACTATTATCCAAGTGTGAATTTCAATGTTCAATCAACCTTTAAAAAAAAAAAATTAAATGTGAATGAATTTACCTGTCATACTTAAGGCCACTTTCTTTCACCTACAGCTATTAAAGATAAATGTCTTTAAGCAGGAGTTCTTACACCTTCTTTAAATATAAAATAACAGAAAATCACCATCTAAGTAATTTCAAAACCAACAGTTGGGAAATAGGAGGTTGAAAGCACACTGTAGCTAATGCACTTTGAAACATAATCAAGAAAAAGGCTGTCAACAGCTTAGACTGAAGTAACAGTATTAAGTTTTCTACTTTAAAACTCCAGGGGACTGACATGTTCACCACAACTCTAAGCAGGTACCCTTAGGGGAAAAAAAAAAGTTTGTGTGGCTATTAAAAAAAGAAAAGAAAAGAAAAAAGGCCTAAGATAGAAGTAAAGTATCTGGCAAACATTAGCATTACATGGAATTTATGCCATTTACAACTTCAAGATATGTATACATCTATCCTAAGGAAAAATAGATACAGCTTTCCAAAAGTCTGAAGAGCATGGACTAAAGATGACACATCATTATTCAGCTAAGGCTTACTCAGCAAAAAACAGGTAACTGTTTCCAAACACACTTATTTAAGAGAGCACATTTAAGATCCCAACAGAAACTGTATAACATAGCAATTAAGCATAATTGAGATGTACAGCGTGTTAATAGCGGACACATTCAGTATTAAGACTGACGTGCAAATACAGCTGCATTGCTCCTGTGCAAGTGACAGACTCTTCCATTTCTTCTGGGTAACTTTAGGCTATACAAGAGCATTAGAAATTTAGAAACAGATTTCTGAGTGCTATGAAGTATACTCCTGAGAACATACTCTTAGTATTTAACAAGTATGAGGCAATTGTCTCAAGAGAATATCAAGTGTTGTGCAGTTAAAGAATGAAACAAAACTGAAAGGGCTGAGGAGATTTAAAAAAAAAAAAAAAGTCTTTCAGCTGCACTGTTAATTTTTAACAACTACAAGTCTAATACTGAATTTGTTTGGAAGCATTACTATTTCCAAAACATCACGAGCCTGTCTACCTGCTACTGAGTAAAGTGCCATCAGATATTGCACACGTAAAATGAAAACACTTCATGATCTGTACAAGATACTTTTTCTAAATTTTATTAAAATACTCTGAGAGAAACTAAAAATGAGCTTTTTACCTTGATTAAAGAGGTGATGACAATTGCTCCAGCATTCACCATAGGATTATGAGGCCTGTCTGTGAAATAAAGTTTACAATTACAAATATATCCCAAGACACATTTACCAAAAAAACCCCCAAGAGAACAGTCAAGTGTTTAAGTGGAAAATATATCTCAGTGGATGATTGAAAGGCATGATACTGGAATATAATCCTGAAGTAAAAATAGAACTATTAAAAATCCAAGACTGTACACATTTTTTTTTTTGGTAATTCTCAGCAAAGCCTTTTACAGCTTAGAAGACACCAAGCCTAATGCTAATTCAGGGTCCAGTAAATTAACCAGCATAACTTTTTTCCTTCCCAATTTTGAATCCTCTCCAGTGTTCCAAGGTTTGATCAATGCAGCATGTACAAGTGGGACACCCCTAAAGGACTTTCCAATTTCTCCAAGTTACCAAGTTTCAGTCATTTTAAAAACAGGTCCTATAAAAAAAAAAAAATAGCCTGTTCTTGAATCTCATTATTGTCCTTACTGCTGTACATCAATATAAAACCCTGCTTATTTTTTAAGATTCAGAGGTTTCTACTGGCAGCTTCCAAAATACAAATAACAATTTACCCATTCTAACTAGAATTTAACTTCATCATTGACTTGCATATACCTGCTACACATAAGTTCTTTTTTGTATCACTCATCAGTACTAAACAGTAGTTTTGTATCCCCAGTCATTCTTGGCTGGTCCTGTGAATTAATCACTTTTATTTTCCTTTTTCTAAAAAAGCTTTCCTCATCAGTTGTCTTCTCTTTTCCCAAATAGAAGCTCTCATTCCTCAATATTTACCTCCTACAGTTATTTATCTATTTTTTTAAACTAACATTTTTGCTGGGCATTTTAACTAGAAGGTTCATTTTTGAGGGTTCTGGTGTCAAAAAACCTCAACCAAGCCTCAATACATTAATATTGTGACAGGTCTGAATGCTCTTTATTTGCTGTTATTTCATCAGCAAATTTGAAAAAAAATATTAGTTTTAAAAAGTGTTGACTATTTTTACATACACACACACCATGAACACTAAAGGTTAATTGAAACGATTGCTTGTTGGAGATCAGTCTGATATTCTCAGTATACACACACATTTTCCCATTAAAATTATACTGGTCATAGTCAATGGCACTTAGCCATCTACAACTATCACAGTCTCCAAAAACTAATCATCTCAAGTTGTATTTTTCAGAAAGCAAATATTATAAAAGAACTTAAAAAAAAAAATCAAGTTACTCTAGTAGTGAAAAAGTAAGACCAATACCTTCCACCTAAAAAAGTGAAGCACCCCTAAGTTGCAAACTTCATGTCTTTTTTAAAGTTCCTTATCCCGCCGAAACAGCCTCACTAATTGTTCATCTGATTGCATTTAAGATCCACCTATATGGAACATCCCGTTCTACTCTCATGTGTCAATAATGCAAGCAACTTGTATCAAATATATTTGGCTTTTGATTAAAACCAGCTTCTGAGTAGGAAAAATGTAGCACTTCCATAGCTTCCTAACCCAGTCTCTCCATAGCAACCAAAAAACCTGAACACCAGTCAAAGGTGTTACAAGTCAAATGACTCATCAGAGCATCACAGACTGCTGAGACATGTGGAGGTCACCTCATCCGTCCTCCCACTCAAAGAAAGGCTACTGCCAAGATTTTATCAGGTCAGTCATGCTTTTAGCTATCATAGGGTCTCCAAAACCTCTAGACATGACAAATCCTCTACCTCTCTAGCATTACTGTTCTTCCTAGAGGTCAAGTTTACCCCAACATCCAACATGTACCTCTAAAGCCACAGAGTGGGGCCACTGGCCCTTGTCACTGGCCCACGTCACCTGCCACTACCAAGAAGAGTTACACAAATCTTCATCTTTGCAAATTTTTGTCAAGAGTTTAAGTGGCTCTGAGGGGAGGCCCTAACATCCCCTTTCAACTGCTCCTTGGGAGGTACGTGACCTGGACCACATAACTATTTGGCAGCTCTCCACTGGAGCCCCCTCCAGTGTTTCAATATTCTCTTTGAACTGGAGATGCCAGCTCAGACACATAGTCCAACACAATGCTGCCCTCAAAAATGACCAGACCACACTGTCACCCTCATTTCTTGCTCTAGCTATGCTTGCTTCTCCAATTCACAGCTTCCTCTCATCAACATTCCAGTCCATGAACACTAACAACTTAATCATATACAGCCCATTCTAGAAGTGTTTTGATATAATGGTTTGCTCTTCATTCTTCTGCACACTTCTAGGGTTTCTAGCTGCCACACAGTATAAAGCAAAAAAGATTCCCCACATTACATGGATAGTAAAATAAAAAGTATGTGTAATGTTTACTTGGCATTCATCAACTCAGAAGCTTATCAATGTGGTAGGTACACTCACAGAAATTCTACTGCATCTCATTTCCTTGAAGATGTCACCACTTACCTTCAGTGTCACGAGGCATTCTTGGTTACCTTTTCCTCTACTCTGAAGATCCCTTTATCTCACTGCTTAACATCACAAACTACATGTGCCAGTTCTTGTCCACTTTACAGCCAACACACCTCCCTGTGCTGCCTTCACATGAAGGGTAGCAAGAAGCTTCTGATGAAATGAAACATGGACTTCCTGAATGCACTGCTGAAATGAAGCTGTGTTTTGTTTCCTCCTTGACAAGTCATCAAAGAATAATCATTGTAGGTGCCTTAACATCTAAGGAGAGATACAGCAGTCCACACACTGAAAAAAAAAAATCTCTTGAGGGTCTTTTCTACTGCTGCTTAACACCAGGAAACCCCAAGAGCAGAGTGGACAGCTTCTAGTGAACCACTGCCACCTCTTCTAGGCTAAAGAACCCTTGTCAGGGTACGAGGTCCCAGGAAAGTAATTTCTGCTATTATCTGCATAGCACCAGATACTATCCAAACACTTCCCATACACAGACCTCTGTAACTGACAGATAACCCTTCTATTAGCCACAACAGCTACAGTTTTCCTGGAGAAGTGGTCCACGTCCCAAGCCCGTCTGTCTTGACTAGGCATTTGGACAATGCCCTAAAAACACGCTTTAGCTTTTGATCAGACCTGAAGCAGCCAGGCTAGATGTCACTGTAGGTCTGAAATTCAGTATTTCCAACTGAAATAGACTGTTATATTCTACAGAGAAGAATGTCTCCAAAAACTTGAGATATAAGGGCTGGGATGCCTAAGTAAAATCTTACATTCTGAAATATTCCTGCCAATTGCACTCCTGTCAGTAATATGTCAATTCCCAGGTATTTTTTTTGCCTCTCAGGCATGTACAGGTTCTGACACTATGTTAATTTTAAGTGAAGTCATACATAGGTCTCTTTCTGATGTGGCAGCATCTACTGATTATCTCTCAAAGGGTACCATTAGCAAAGGGATTCCATAATGTACAACAAAAAGGAATGAAGATTGATATTGCAACAGTTTGCCAAAGAGGTGAACAAATTCACCTATTATTCTTTAGAAATGGGTATCATATGAGGCAAAGCTAATTGACACACATCACTAAAAACACACACACTTTCTCTATATAATCAAATAATAAAGGCAATGATCTGATCAGACTGAAAAAAATAACCTCAAGTATTTTATATAGCCTCTCTGCAAGTCTCTTGTATTGCTCTATCATCTCACTGTGCTTTGGAGTAAAATCATGTCCTTATCTGTAATGAAAAGCACAAGTCATAACAACCCTTTGAATTTAACTGGGGTGCCCTGAATAAGTCTAGCACTGATTCAATGATTTGTCTCTTGCATAAACAACCAACTTAACAGGCTCTAAAGAGGAAATCTGTTCTTCACCAATACCGTGCTCTGTTTTTCCTGCCAAATACTCTGCATGTCCAAACTTCATACATCAATTGAAATCTACAAGTACAGTGCAATCCCTTTTCCCCTCCCTTCACTCATAGAAGCTCAACTTGCCTTTCTCTCCATGTAACTGCAGAGTTGTTATTTATTTGCTTCTACCTTCTGTTTTAGTCTTTCATTTAAGGACTGTGCTGAGAAGAGGCTGTGCAGGTTTGTTCTACAACATTTGTCTCGTGTCTCTCGTATCAGCCACACAAGCACATACTTAAAAATTAAAACTTTTACGATATGATTTAGTCTTCACTACTGATTTCAAGCACACCACTCCAAATTCAATAATCCCAATTCTCTTATTGCATAACAGTCTTATAAACACTCTTTAAACAGTAATAAAATAAAAGCCCACATACTAACAATTCATTTTCTCTCACATTTCAGTTTTAAAAGGAGCAATAAAAGGAAGAAAGTAATTGCTGTACGGTCATTTCATTAATAACAACAAACAACACACAAAAAACACACCCACGAAAAACTCACAAGACAAACAAACAAGACACCACACGCATAAAAAAACAATACACAAAAACCCCACAAAACAAAAAAGCAAATGCCAAAAAAATCCAACAACCTAAAACCAGAACACCTATATTAATCCAAAGGAAAAAGATGGGCAATTTTCAGCACCATCAGACTTTTTTTATCTGTGAAAGATTTCTTAGAGTACAAAAGGCAGTCTTCATCACATTGTGCAACACTGTATTTGGAAAAGCTAGGAAAGAGAAAACAAGACAGCAAAGCCTGATGCATTGCTTAGTTCCCTCCTTGCAATACAAGTGCATGTTGGTATTCCATTGCCACTTGCCAATTTCTTCTTCTTTATTATGTTAGTAAGATCTGTTTTATTTGTAAGTTCAGAAAGATGATTTAAAAGCATGTACTAAATATAATTATGTATCATTAATATATTGATACTATGGATATTTAAGTCAGAATTCAATACAGCCCTTGACAAAAATATCATCTGAGCCTCACACTGTTAATTAAATATTAATTGAAAAACCATGGCAACGGAAACATTGTCTGTTCTGTTACTGAGAAAGATCTGCTAGAAGAAACATTTGTGTTTCAGAGATAACAAGCAGCGTTTCCTCTAAAGCTACGTGAGTCATCCTTCTCAGATTTTTGTCATAATGTTTTTAAAAATAACATTTTCATGCTTGAGAATTATTACCAAAAAAAAAGAAGTAAATCTAGATAAGCTGTGTGAGAAACTCTTGCTAAAGCAGTTCTGCCACAGGAAAACAAAACAAAAGTAAAATAAAATAAAACTGCTGTTTTGAAATAGTAGCCAAATTCAGTTTAGAATAATCTGTGGGAAGAGGTGTTCCATTTCACCTCCTGGCAACTAGCCAGTGATGGCCTTTGGCACCAGCACCTGCATCCCAGAAGGCTGAGAAGGGAAGTGATAAACATGTTTCTTAAAATCAATTTAGCATCACTACCAACTCAACTAAATAAATACACATTTCGCATACCTGCATTATCAAAATTATTTGGTGGTTTTTTTTTTTAAACCCTACAGCTGGCTAACTAGCAAACAGAACAAAAGTAATAAAGCATTTGAAATTAGGCAGGAATGAGTGACAAAGGATAAGCCTACTTTGCTGATGGCAAAATACTCTGGGACACTGTCTGATGACTTAAGGGGATACAGCAAAATGAAAAAAACCAAACCACAGAAAAAAAGCGTGGAGCTCATTTCATAATTTTCTAAAATGGAGTATTTGTATTAGAAAGTATTACACATCTCTTACCATCTTCATTCAGGAACAATTTGTTGAATCTTAATCCACTAGGCTCTTTACCAACGTATCTGTGCACATACTCTGTGCCAAGATCGTTAACAGCAATAGCATATTTCAACGGCTTTACACAGGACTGAAGACAAAATGGAACTTTGGTATCACCAACAGAATGCCTGGGAAAAACACAGATGAAGAGGTTTGAAGTTTCCTGTTTGGCATCTGCAGCAAGTAGTGTGTTAAATGCTTCATCTATTCTTCAGCTTACTAAGACTATTAAGAAAAACATGCAAAATAAAAAAGAAACCAATCAGAAACCCAAAAGCTTGTCATTTCTTAGTCTCATTTTAAAGAGCATACCAAAAAGGATGTAAAGGTTTTAACAACTGTCTGAATAATCTAAGCATAACAAAGTCGGCTGCTGGAGATTACTGCTGATGTAACAAAATAAAAGCAAGTTCAGAAATGGGTTTGTACCAGGGGGGAGAGAAAAAAAAACATCACCTCAGACTTCTATTATCACACCTACCCTACTCGACTGCATAGCACATAACTCAACAGGGTACAGCTGACCTGAGCTTAGCCACTGTACCTATTTATGTCAAGATAAGCAAAGATGAGGAATTCAAGGACAATCATCAAATAGCTGTATTTACATTCCCTTTGGTAATGACATAGGTATGTATTGTATTAAAATTAATAAATGCTATCCTTTGGGAAGTTTGCTTTCACCACCTAACTCAGACTGCATCGAAGAATGACTGGCACAAGCAGCACATACCCCACGTAGAGGCAAATGGCTCCAAGCAACCATTTCTCTGATAGCAAAATCAAAACTGTATTAGCTTCTTTTCTTTGCAGAAAATGCAGTTTCAGAGAAACTCATAAAGCCATTGTGGCACTATAAAAACTACCACTGCACAACAGTAAACATTACAAAAATAAGCATTATAAAAACTTTCATTAGCACATGTTATAATGTCCAAAGCAAAGCAAAATGCCAATTTAAGCTAGCTGGAGGGAGAACACTTTACTTTTAAAACTATGAATAAATTATAATTCAGGGAGCTGAAAAATATTTCAGCTGTTCCCCTAGAGAGTATAGAGCATACGGCTAAAAAGAAACGTCCACAGAGATCCCCCTAAAACGAACCCAAATCCATAGTCACCATAAGCAAGTCTGCTGCTCTCTCAGGAACGCCCCATTCACCCAGGACACAGTGAGCATTTAAAAATTACGGTACTCAGAATCTACAGTGTGACCATATCAAACCACAGGCTGCGGAGAATCGCAAGCTGATGAGTATTCAACTTGTCAGGTCACAAAAGTAGACATGGTAGTTTATCTTCTTAGCTAGATGGTGTGAGATTTTCTCTACATTTAGGCTCAAATTGTCTTGGCTACACTGAATTACTAATAAAGAAAAAATAAAAAGAGGCTCAACCTGGCTATATTGAAGGCCTATGTACACCCTTTCAGTTCTGTCCTGTTTCCACATCTTCATTTTCTTTTTGAAGAATATGGGTATGACTTTTTTACTTAGTGACATATAGTGATCATATAATAATGCTACAGTAAGAACATTAAAATGCAGAAAAGAGAATTAACTTTTAAGATATGACCCCCAGAAAAAGTAATACAGCTTGAGGCACAGGTACTATTAGACAAAGCTCTTCAACTTCCAAAGGTTAATGCTACGTAAGCACTGTTTCTACCCTGTCCTTTGGTAATCACCAAAACTACCCACAGCTTCATTACTGAGTTTGAATCCTAAGTGCAGCATTATCTAGCTTTAACATAATGCTTACAATTAATATTTAATCAACATTTTATAATAACAGCAAGATAATTCAGCTTAAGCGGAGAAGAAGAAAAAAAGTTAAGAAAGATGAACAAGTGGGTCTTGCTTCTTAACCCCAATAGAGCTTTTTCTTTTATTAAACCATGAGATACCATGAAGTGCTGTATGTTTCAGGTAGTTTAAACTGAAATAGCAAGTCCTCCAAGTTAGAATATACCTCTGTCCATCCACTGTGCAAAGTGACACACCCCACAAATCAGGGCTGAACTTGGCCAGTTGTGGAATATAATCAGCAACCTATCACAGGGTGAAATAAAAAGAGAGACATTATAACATCCAAAATATTTAACTTCTGTGAATATACATTAATGAAATGTCAATGGAAAGGATACACAAGGTACAACTGAATTATTCTACTAATCATCACCTGGTATATTTAAAACTTCATTACAAATTATTACATTCACTAGGTCATTATCAAATAACTTTTTTTAAGTACAAACTTCAGCACATTCTAAGATGAATTTCTGTTCTGTGTTATAGCATGTTCAGCATTTTCAATTCATAGAAAATTTTAGCTTGCAACAAAGTTCCAGGTTTTTCAATTTATTGAAAATAAACTTTATTTTCTAACATAGATATGATGTTCACAAACATTCCTGTCACAAAACCCAGTCAGATGTCTAGATTTAGCACAATTATTTTAGACTAATTTTAGTCTGACAAATTATAAAGCAGTTTTATAGTTTCCATAAAATAAAGAAAGAACACCACTATTTTCTAATTCTAACCTCAAAATTGTAAGAGATTTATTAGAGGTAAGGAGATACATTTCTAATATAGTTTAGAAGTTGCAGATATAACTGAACTTACCAAACTATTTTACCAAGTATCAGTTTAACGTTTTGCTAAAAACGTTAAGAAAAAAATACTTAAAGAATGTATTTGGTTAATAATGAAATCCATAGAACTCTGAAGTTGAATTTACAATCAGGTTACCTTTCCTCCAGATTGTTTTTTAGCACTTTCATAAAGCTCATCAATATGTGAAGTAAACGACATAAAATCTGGAATGACAAACTTTCTCCTGAAAGCTTGAGTAAGCAACACAATATTACTTTGTACACACCTGCAGAAAGTTAAAAAGAGTTTATTAGTTTTTTTGAAAAAGTACTGTCAAAAAGGCTAATTAAGTAGCAATTAGATGCTATTTAAATAAGGACTGTCAGCACCCTGAAGTTATAAGCCTACAAGAACTGTCTAATAGAAAGACTTTACAATTTTCCACATCATTAATTTTTAAAAAAATGTTTACAATTGTTTAATTGCATTCAATTAAAAAACCAAACCAATAAAATCCAATATTTTACACCTTTTTATTTAAAGCTCCTCTTTGAGGTTTCCAGCTGCGAGGCTGTATTGCAAGGCACTATCCATTTGCATTCAAGTAGCATTTAAGCTCCCAGAAGGGATCCAAGACACCCATTTCTTAGGATCGAGACATGTGAAGGGGTCATCTAACCCAGCCTTTGTCCACAGAAGTGATAATTTCAAAGTTAGAGGGGACTTCAGAAGTTCAAGGTTGGTTTCTCTCACTCGCAACCATTTTCACCATGAACACTGCCAACGCACCAAACTGGAATGATTTCCTACTCTAATAAAAACAAAACCCTATGGAAGTATTCAATATCTTCTTCTAAACTAAGCAAAAGTAAACAGTGAGCCAGTACTGCAAGTCTCTTGCTTCAGACTACCACCAGTTAAGGAAATTTTGCTGCCTTTTAACCCAGTTCCATTATTGTCCACACCCTCCAAGTATCAATCCATCTGGTACATTTAAAAAACTGAGGAGGTAAAAAAGAGAGGACTTATCTAGGAGAAACATGATCAAAACCCAAGTGGAGATAGGTTGTTGAGAGTGGTGTGTCTGTGGGCAGAGTGAGCAGGGCTGGGAACTAGGAGCCATTATCAGGTCAGCTGAAATACGACCTGATAAAGGGTATGAACTATCCCAGTGCAAAGAAGAGAAAGGAAGGTTTAACACCAAATAGTTTCATTAGCAGCATGCTTTCTGGTGGTGTTGACAAAAGCAGAAACACACTGTCAAAACCAACAAGTGGAAAGTTAAGAACATCTAGGCCCATGCTACAAAAGAGAACAACATACCCTTCCAATGAAGGCATATTCAGAAAGTAAAAAAAAAAAATAAAATTAGAGAATAACTTAATTTGGAATAGACACTTCCAATAATCCTGTTATTAAACATCAGTTTAAAATGAAGATGCATGAAGACCAATTAACAGACAGAATTATCCTCCCTCTAAATCTGCCTTTCCTTTTTTAAACCTTTGGTTTGAACTCCGTTGTACTTAGGAGACTTTAACCCCAATTCAACTGACAGCCATTTCAAATGCTGGTAGTCACTACTCTCCACGAGTGAAAGAGAAACAGTAGAGAAATTTCTGTTGTACACACTGGTTATCTTAAGACTGCTCTGTCAGTAGTACACTTCTTTGTTAGTCTATGTAAAATAGCAGTTGAATTGGTTTTGTTGCAGTTTGTCAAGCTTATCCACTCCTTTTTTTATGCACTGTGAAAAAAAAAAATAAAATCCTGTTTGGTTTTGTTCCCAGAAGCCTCCAACTACAGTTACTTACTCCAGGTACAACAACTCCTTTTGAGAAGTAATTCCTAAAGGTTATGGCAGCTATGTGTACAGAAGGAATAACAGCAAAATATGTACCAGGTTTAAACTTTAGATGCACTTCTACATTGGCTGTACCACCTGGACAGTATTAAGCACTCTTAAATAATAACAATATTATAAAAACCAAATGTATTTGAAGTTCACCTAGACATATTAGAGCACCACAATACAAAGTGTGGGAAACCAGAAGGCAGTATGCACTGAACTGCAGTCCTCTGCTACCACATTACGTCTCTGAAACAGGAAGGGCATTTTTACACTTACTGCTTTATGCCAAATCTCACTTCAGTAATTCAATCATTTGAAGCTAGAGGTTGAAAGTCCCTGCAGAAATAGCTATACTAGTCAAGGACATTACCTATTTCTGCAAGAAGCTGTTGTTCCCAGACTGCTGCCAAGGTCAGTGTCTGGGTGCTTATCCTGGTACTGTTTAACCCTGATACATCACATGAATTCACAGACTGAATAAAATACAAGGGTTCAATTAATCTAGATCCAGAGAAATTACTCCATGGACAAAGTAACTGGAGCCTTAGTAAGCTCCAAGAGACAGGGCAGTAATATTTCAGTCAGAGGACACACACTGGCCTTTACACTCTCTGTAACATTCTGCAACTGACACCTCCTCCAAACCAGAGTTTCTAACTGGTTTCTGTTCCAGATAGCCCTTTGCACACAAATGGTCTCTGGGGAAGAGGAGCGGTAGGAAAAGATCACAGGGAGGAATTTCAGTAAATTAATTTACTGATAAATAAAAATATTTCTACAGTCAAATTTTAGGAAAGCTTACTCCTTACCTCCCACAAACTTCCTGCCTCGAATTCTTCCATTTCTCCAAACTTCTTGCCAAATGCCAATGCAATAATTTTTTCCTCTATTTGAGGACAGATATTTTCAAACTATAAAACTTCCCCGATACTTTTGTGTTGGGAAGATTAGGATGTAATTCTTATGATGTATAATAACTTCCAGTGGCTTGTATAACCTGAAAGTAAAAGGGTGGGGGGGGATTTTTGGCATTTTTTTATTGCTGTTGTTATTTTTGTTTTTCTTTTTTGTTAGGCTGGGTTTTGTGGTGCTGTTTTGGGGGGGTTGTTTTATTTTGTCTGCATGGGTTTGTGTTTTTTTTGGTTGTGTTGGTTTTGTTTGTTTACTTGGTGTGGGCTTTTTTGTTTTGTTTGGGGTCTTGTTTGGTTTTTATTATTATTATTATTGTTTGCTTTGGGTTGGTTTTTTTTTATATAACAGAATCTTAGGTCTGTTACAGAAAGTTAGGATCACTTTGTTTCCTTTCTCACAAAACTTGCCCATCAAGTATTTTTCAAACAGGATGAAAACATTTATTAATACCTGTATTAAGCATATCTAAAATGAAAGTTTTCCTTGACTTGTTACCTAGATTTAGAGAGCAGCACAGCTGCTCAGCACCAGACAGACAGAGATTCAGATTGAACAATGGATTGTCAGGTTTATGCTTAGCACATAACACACCCAGATTGCCAATTGCTACCCACAGATCAGAGGAGATCCGAGATCTGGCTAGCAAGACCCAGCTCTAGGTCAGTAAAGCACCTAGGACAGACAGCACCTTGACAGCTCAATCTACAAAGCCAAGGAAGTTACTCTGAAAAAGGATCAGGTATAAACCTCTGAGTTACAACTGTCAGTAGCTATCATCTCATTTGCAGACCATTTTCATTTCAGTGTATACCATTTGCAAATTAACACAATTCCATTTGCCTCATGTCTTTCCAACCTCTCTGTCCCCATCTCGCCCCTTCCACCCCAACAATATTATTAGTTGGGTAAAAGGGCATTTTGCAAATCACCTGTTTTTCCACTTAGGAACAATTCACAAAAAAAAAAAATAAATAAAAGCTAGGAGGGGTAGGAAGATTTCTTAGAAAAATTATTAGAAATTTGTCTAAAAATTAGCTACAAAGTAACATAAACAGAGCTAAAAAAACCCCAGATATGTAAAAATGTGCACACTTCACGAGGAAGATTAGTGTGTAGCATCTTCCATACAGCTAAATTACTTAAGTTTCCTCTAACAATAGTTAGATAGTAACTTTATCAAGTAGTGCCATAGCTTGAAGTACAAAAAAAAAAAAAAAAAAAAAAGGACAAGAAAAAAACTCCACATAAGCAAGTTGCACCGCTTTCAATATGCAGACTGCTCTCGGTGAGTTACTGTTAATGCTACAAAGAGCACACTATGTCATACAGATGCAACATGAACAGCTAATTCAAGAAATCTGTCAGCCATTCTGAAGTGTGCACCAGTGAAGCCTTCAATTCAAGAAGCCCTGGAGATGAAAGACTATGACCCTAAGTTGTTCTGCCTTTAAATCAAAATTCTGAAAAAGTTTCCGTGGGAAGTGGAGAGCACTGTAAAAACAAAAATCTTCAAAATAAATCAATTTTAGTCCAATTGGAGCCTGATATTTAGAACCACTAAAAGGATGTTGAAACATCTGATAGAGATGGACAGCACAGATGAACAAGCTAACCTAGTTTACAGGCAATTCGAACTGAACTCGACTGATTTCTTCCAGCTTATGCTGTCACTGCTCCACATCACTTTTTCTTGATGCTTTATTTGATCTAGCAGCTTTGGATTCAAGTTCAACAGGAGAATTACACCACTGACTTTTATGTTTAGGAAGCTGAAGCTTCAAAGTCCTGAGGTAAGTACAGCTGAATAGGTAGATTATTATATTTCACACCTTAAGCACTTGAAGAAGAAATAAAACTACAGGAACCTCGAACTAGTCTCTACACAGCAAATCCAGTATACTTAGGAGAAAGAGGTAACTGAAGTTTGGTGGGTTTTAATTTCTAAAAAAAAGCTTTACACATAATACAATACAAAATAGCAAAAGCATTCCCCTTCCAATCCAACCATGCACACAGGAAGGTATCTAACAGCTTAGAGGTTTTACTCTGCTGACAAATAACCACTGAGGACCTGGTCTTGAGCTTAAATATAGGAATAAATTGAGTTTGTGTGGTACCTTTAAGAAGTTGACTGGTTTGTTTTGTCACACGTTCATTTTTGTACTCAATGTACATCCCAAAAATATTTTTTAAAAATTTATATATAAAAGTTATGTTTATGTATATAACTTTTATACTGAATATTTATGTATTTTATAAAAAGTTTATGCTTATACTGTAGCCTACATATTTGATATACTTATGTGTATATGATACACACAATTATGTGTAAACACATCTTATTATACACACAAATTTTAAATTGTAACTGAAATAGCACTAGATACCATTAGTTCAGAAAATAAAAAAAGCTACAGAACAACAAAAATTTACCAATTTTGACTAAATTCTACTCTTTGTGAAAGAAGCAAGCTTCTTATGTCATTTACCCTGTAAATGGGATAAATGTCCTTTACCCTGTAAATGGGATAAAAATATAAACTCAAAAAATAGTATACAAATTTCATTTCAAGATTTAAGAGCCTATAAACTTCCAAACTTTTGGCAGACAAAACCTGTAAGTAGTGTAGCAAAGGTGTGTTCTTGGAATGACCTAAAGAGAACCTGAATAATGCTTAGTTCAGCTAACTGACCACAGACTTTCTAATTATTTTTTAAGAAAACCAACAGCAAATCAAACAAACCAACCCAACAAAAGTATCACTAAAATATGGCACGTAAATCTTTTCCAAAATACACCAGAGCAGCATCTACAGTCCTAACTGCTCTGATGTCTACGTATCATGAAATTCATTTTAATTTTCATATACTCATTTTTTTATCTACTCTTACTGAACAGTCTATGCTCCATCTATTAATTTATTTGGCATCTGACCAAGAGTTGCAGTACGGGGTCAGGTACACACACAAACAACACTGATGCATTAAACTCTTGTGGAGATCACACACTGCACGAAACAAGAGAACAAACTCTTAGGAAAACAGCATCAATGGGAATGGGTCTTTGACTCCCTGACAGGCTGATTGATATACCTTACACCTCTCCTAAAACAGCAGTCAGTAACAAGCAGGCAACGTTCATTCAGAATTACACAATTATGTTATTGACAGAGAGTTTACTTTTTAAAAAGGTCTTTGTCCAGCATAACACCATCTGAAGTTGTTTGAAGGGTCAGTCTTAACATATCCATGCACTCTTTCAATCTGGGGTCAGATGTACGTAATCCTGTAGATTTGAGTGCCTGTTACAATAAAACAACAATTACTAAAATGAAAAATACGCTATTACAATCAAGTTGTCTACTGCTTGATCTCATTTAGCAAGATAAATCTACCACTGCATCATCAACACAGAGACATTTTGACGCCTTATTAACCCTTCTGTTGTTTCCATTTGTCATTTTGGCTGAATCTCACGTTAAAGGAAATCCACAGTGGTCTACACTTTACACAAGTGCAAAAACTACTCAGCCCTACCACAGAGATGCTTTCAAGCATACTCTTTTGCAGAGCAAAGAGGCTAATAACAGCAGTAGGCTCATTCACTTAACTTAACTGCAGAAACAGCGCTGGGGGGGAGAGGGGGTGGAATAGATTAATTAAGTTACATTCCTTGCTGCAGTTAACCATGTATATACAGAAATTCTTTGTATTCATGCATTTAGAATATTAAAAAGCCTTGTAGTAGCTGGCTTTCATACAGCACTCTGGAACAGTAAACTTACAGTTATGAACTTATGAACTGGTATTTTTTCTTGTCCTTCTGCAATAGTATAGAAAAGTAGATCTTCTAAGCTAGGAAGAAGACCTTGCTTCATTTTACTGGAAAAGAAAAAAAAAAGAAAGAAATGCTTCGATTAGTCTAGAGCATATTTTTATTTACACACATTTCTGCATTATTCACAAGGAAAAACATTTTCACAACCAATATAACAGTTTTATCAGTGAACACCAAGCTTAACTCAGCTTTAAATAGGAAAAAAAAAGGTATTATTAAAAGTTGAATACACATACTTTACAACAGCAAACATTCTTAACTGCAACACGGCCTTGTTTTTACTGACATACATTTATTGCTAAGTTTATAATTACAATTTTTTTGGAGCAGATTTATGACATTTCCATCTTCTTGATGTCACAGATGATAGACAGGTTACTTGCAGAGAGGATAAAGAAAGTATTTAGAAGACTCAAAGACCTACGCGTCTCATAATAAAACTGTACGAGCAAACTGACCCAATGGTTCCACAGGCAACAGAATGAGATGAAGGTGTATTATTTGCTTCAGAATAATCCTGGTTTTAGGCACTGGGGAGGAGTCCTAAAGCCCTTGTCCTTCTAGAAGCTCATGTAAGCCACATCCATTACAGTGAAAGCAAGTAAAACCATCTGCAGCGTAATACAGCAACCTGAACCTGCTCAGGCACCAGAAGCAGTAACTCTCACTCTCAAAGTTGCCCATACAGTGGAGATCCATCCTCCATGGGGAGTGTGTTTATCGGTGTAAATACACTAGCTCTCCAATCATTCCATCTGTTTACTACTTTACTCTGAGATATACCTCCTGCATGCCTGCATTAAGGGAAATGTGAAGCAAGTTCACCAGATTAAGCATCAAGATTGCTTCCAAGAAAGAAATCCGTAACAGTGACAGCTTTCCCTCAAAGCCTTTGGAAGTTCTCTAAGTTTAACATCAGAATTCCACCTTTCCCTGAGAATCCAAAGTACCCTGCAGCAGGCAGGATCGGGCAGTTCTTTATTCTTCCCCCACAAGTACAGCATCAAAGCATACAGCTGGAATGTACGCTTCCAAACTGCCAGAGGCTGCAACAGCAAAGGGCTTCAGATCAATGCTTTTAGTCCCCTGAAGTGCTTCCGTTTGTTTCTAGATCAAATCAGTTTAGAGAAAGCCAATGTTCTGATGTCTGACAAGCAAAATGTAAATAAAACAGTTCCCTAGCAAACGTAGACAAACCAACTATACTGCAGACTATGAAGTCTTACATCATTTTAGCCATCAATTTAAAAAAATCTTATATTGACAAGACCTTGTTACTGTACTGTAAGATAGAGAAGTTATTGCCCCAAACTAAAACGCTTGGTGGTAATTCATCTGTTTTTATACCCGTACACACGTACGTACAAAAAGCAAGTCTAAATTCTAGTCGTGAACATTTTCACAAGATTAGCAATTCTTCAAATGTGAGTACTTGGGGTTATAACCACCGAAATAAAATACTGCAAGAAAGCAGACACCCTAGGTAGGCAATGCAGTCTTACAGACAGACATTGAATCCTCCCTTTTCTCCCAATACTAGCTTACTCTCCCTCAACAACACGTCAGATTGATGATTATTTTTAATAAAAATCTGATTATAACCAAATACCCTTTTCAATCTAAGGCAGCCTCTAGATTGCACTCACTTTCCTCATAGCTAGCAGGGAAAACCAGCAGTAAAAACCTCACTTCTCATTTTCCAATTTATTTAGAACACTGTACTTACATACTAAGAACAGAAGACAGCTTTGTAAGCAAACAGAACTTTCCTTGTCTCCCAGTCTGGATTTTTTTTTTTTTTTTTTTAAATGATGCTGGCTGACTAATGCACAGACAGGCTGGCAATTCAACCAAGACAAATGCTTGCAACTACTTCAAGCAAATAACTGAACACCCTTTTTCCTAAAGAAAATTCAAGTCTTCCACACAGCACATTGTGCTTTCGATCTTTGAAGAACAGTAAGTCCAGGCAAGCCAAGAGAACCAGAATGACTAACACAGCATTAAAGCTTCAGCCTGTACCTGCAAACCTAACTGCAGTTTTCCTCAAGTTCTGCTGTTCACATAGTCTACACCCCTACATTTTCCCCACTTACACAGAGCATTCAACTGATCCTCTCAAAGTGTTGAGATAGCATGCTTTAAGGAACATTTGTGCTGCAAGACTTGTTCCTGGATCGCTGAAGGCCTGGCAGAAGAAACTCCTGTATTTCACATTGACAAAACCCACCGGAAAAACAAACTGAGAACCTGTTTGATTACAAGTTTCTAAGCTATTACTCAGAATTTTACAGCTGTTCCAAACATGGAATTTATATCCCTAAGGGCACAGAGAAAAACTTCAGACATTTAACCAAGATTTTTTTTTTTTTTAATCTGCCTCCACATAACATTTTAATCTGCTAAAGAGATGTGCACCTTTTGCAGCACAAATTCTCTCGACAGTTTCCGTATCTTTCACATCTGCTGCTGTTCAATACTGGGTCAATCCACCTAATGTAACAATTGATCCGCACTGACTGCCAAAGCAAAGAGGATGGCATTCAATATATTTACAGAAAATTGCTCTTTGTCAAATAGTCCATCTTTTGATAAAGTTTATCAGCTAAATAGAGGTGGAAAGGCTTGCTCTGCAGTTTATCAGGTCAGTGATGTGAGTTAACTAATGTTTGCTTAACCTAAAAGCTGTGTTTTGGCACCGTGGGCACGCTTAGCAAGATAGTGCTGTTCAGCACACATTATAAAGAGCTGTTTTTCAAGTCAGGGAACTTGCAATTTCCAAAGTCAAACTAAAGTGGAAATCCCAGTTTAGTCCGTTTCACAAATAGCAACTTTTAAAGAAGGAGAATAGCTATCAAAAAAAATACAAAATTAAACACCAGGCTATTACACAACTAGACTTCTTCAGTGGTACCTGTAGACTAGAATACTGGCAGATGTCCACACTGCTCTTTAAATACAAAGAAAAAATTGAACACAGGAATTCCCAGCACAAGGACTTTGCAGCTCCTCACATTCATTCCTTCCTTCGGCATCATGACAAAGATTCTCTCAGATTTGATGGAGGATTTAATTTTATATTCTAGAAATTACAATTCCACTTCTGTTAAGAGATTAAATTTAAAATACAGTGAAGTAATCCTACTTTGTACTTCAAGAGGTAACTGGTGAAATGCAGAACAGGATTTACAGAACAACAGAAGATATAAATATATGATACTGCTAATAAGTTTCAGGCTCATTATTAACCATAAGACACCCATCATAAAAATATGAGGTCACGACAACTGTCACAAGCAATGGTCCCTCAGGGGTCCATACTGACACCAGTACTTTTTAATATCTTCATCAGTGACACAGACAGCAGGATCAAGTGCACCCTCAGCAAGTTTGCAGACACCACCAAGCAGACATAACTGATGAACACGATGCCTTGACAAGCCTAAGAGGCGGGCCTGTGTGAATCTCATGAGGTTCAAGAAGACCAAGCGTGAGGTCCTGCACCTGGTTTGGAGCAACAGACAGTATAAATACAGGCTGGGGCACAAAGGGATTGAGAACATACCCGAGAGGGAGTGCTTGTGGGTCCCAGTGGATGAAGAGCTGGACTGGAGCTGGAAGTGCGCACTTGCAGCCCAGAAGCCAATCACATCCTGGTCTGCACCAAAAGAAGCAAAACCAGCAGTTCAAGGGAGGCAATTCTGTTGCTCTACTCCACTCTGGTGAGACCCCAACCTGCAGTGCTGGGCCCAGCTCTGGAGTCCTCAGCACAGGAGAGACATAGACCTGATGGAGTGGGTCCAAAGAAGGCCACAAAAATGATGTGAGGGCTGGAACCCCTCTGCTGTGAGGCCAGACAGAGAGTTGGGGTTGCTCAGTGTGGAGAAGAAAAGGCTCCAGGGAGACCTTACTGCAGCCTTTCAGTATTTAAAGGGGCCTGTTAGAAACAGGAGGACAGTTTTTCTAGCAGGGCCTGTTGTGACAGGACAGGGGGTGATGGTTTTAAACTAAGAGGGTAGATTTAGGCTAAACAGAAGAAATTTTTTCACCTGAGGGTGGTGAAACCCTGGGACAGTTTGCCCAGAGAAGTGGTAGATGCCCTGTCCCTGAAGACATTCAACATCAGGGTGGAGGGGGCTCCGAGCAACCTGATCTAACTGCAGATGTCCCTGCTCACTGTAGGGGGGTTGGACGAGATGCCCTTTAAAGGTCCCTTCCAACCCAAACTATTCTATGAAAGCCACAAGGGCTGCAACCCATAGTTGGTAGCTACTGTATCTAAAGTAGGCATCTTAAAGTTGTCACCATACTGCAGATAACCAATCTAAACTATGAGATTTAAACACCCATCCAGTCACTAAATAACTGCTTTCCATCCAACTGCAGAGTTAGATCCCATTAACAGCAGTGGGTAACCAGTGGGTAACCCAATAGCTTACCTCAAGTCAGATAAAACTACAGATTTTTAAACCTAGACCAAAGATGGACATGTTGCAGATGTCTAAGCATTTGCTGTTAAAAACAAGAACTGTTTCTTCAAAGCTTCAGCCTCTAAGGAAGTTAGGAAAGGTCTATTGAAAGCACACTTCTAGCAGTTTCTTGCATCTGCAAGGAGTATAGCCACACTTCAACAGCAGTAACAGTGAGATGAACCACTGCCTGGTTACTATACCAGTATTTCTCTGGAATCTGGCCCAGGTACAAAAGCAAAATTAATTTTAAAAGTTATCTCCAGAATTCAACCCTGTCCTTAAAAAGGACTGCTACAACTCTCTTGTCATTTTAAAGAGGAAAAAAAAGAAAGAAAAGGCACCAAGAAACAAGCAACCAAACAAAAAAGCCGCAAATAAACAAACCAACCCCCACACCCCCAACACTTCCATTACCCATTCTGCCATATTCCATATATTAGTACCTATCGCTACTGCAATTCAGCTATAGTTTAAAAATCAGTGTTGCTCATGTTTTGCTTCTCCCTGTCACTTTAATCAAGGCCTTTGTAATTTAGAAATTGCTTACACCAAGATAAACTATGTTTGACTCTACCCCTGTTTAGCACGTAAGATAGAAGAACAACTCACATTTCTGCTGAAAGTAGAAGTTGTTCACTTTTACACAGTTATATTGAAAGTAGAAGTAAACACTACTACACACTATACAAGCTGTTAATTTAGGACTGTAGTCTTTGTGCTTTAATTGTTTAGGCATGAACATGTCTGCATTTTAATCCACAGCCTTCATTAACCAAAATTACCAGTCTATGACCACTCTCAGTTTAAACTCAAGTATTTTTCCTTTCCAAAATATATTAAGTTCCAGGTGGATACACAGAGTGAAGGCTGGATAGCAGGGATAAGGAGGTGGTTGAAAATGATTAGGAAAAAATGCACAAGAGAATCTAGTCACGCAATGGGATACTAGTTATTTCATCAGCCACAGACCTCATAATTTATTCCCTCTGTAAGGTATTAAACTATTCTAAATGTCTATAGACTTTGCACAAAACATCTTAGGTTTTCACTCACTACTCCTACTCTCTGTAGGTGAGGACTGCTAGGCAAACAGATAAGCAAGAAAATTTTAGTGCTGCCTTTCTGACACTGTAGGTTATTCCAGTATCCTAGAACCATGACCTTCAAACCAAATAGAAAAAGAAAAAACAAAACACCTCACCTCCCCAAAACAAACAAACAAGAGACATAAAAAGGTCTACTGTCTTACCGGTTGGGTCCACAAACCACCTGCCAACCACAATTCAAATGCTACATACTGCTGGATGGCAAACTGCTGGAATTGGCAGCACACACAGAGACTGCACTGACTTAGCCCAGCTGTCAATCAATTTAGTCCAGAAGTCTGTCTTTAAGAACGTCCCTTTTCTTCTGAACCCTACACTCCATCTTACTATAGCAAGGATTTCCATCTGCAATTACCATTAACAAATGCTTAAAGAAGACTTTCAGAATTCTGCATGAAAATAAAGTATCCAGCAGCCTGGCTACCATGTCACCAAGAATTCCTGCACAGCCTGAACCGAAACAAAACTTCCCAGCTTTTTTCCTTGTTCGTAGCTATGCTACATGTTTTATGTAATTGTTCATTGCTCATTTTGCAGGAAGGCTCAAACATCTGACTTTCAAATACTTCCTTTTGACAAAAGCCAAAAATAATTAAAGAAGTGTATAACTGGTTTGTATTCCTCACTGAAAACAGCAGTTCAACCTTTATAAGCCGCACCTCCTCGAAACACAGACAAGTAATTGTTTTGTTCCAAACATTATTTATAGACCTAATTCAAAGAGATTTCATATACGTTGAAGTATAACAACGATACACATACTACATGATTGTATATGGTTATACAATGCATGCACTTTTTAAGGGGTTTGACATCAGAAATTCTAAGTGTGCCTTTAAAGAAGACTGTATCTCATTGGAACAAAAGACTTGAACCAAGCTGTGCAGCTAAGGCAGTAGGAGGGAGAAAAGGGAGAACTAGAAGATACCTTCTTTCCCTGCCTGCCATGTTGAAGGAGTACAAGTTCATGCTAAAAAAAAAACAAAAAAACAACCCAAACTAAAAAAAAAAAAACCCACACACCACAATCCCATCAGACTGGCCTTGTGGAATCTTTTCCAGACTTCCTCTTACCTTTAGGCTAGCAGAAACTTTGCTCAGTCTTAAAACAAGGTACTCCTTTCTCAGCCTTATTTCCCCTGTCTTTCACTTTTTTTTTTACCTAAGTAATTAGCATAGTAAAGCCTGGGAAAGATACTTGGGTTTTGATTTTAATTATGCCATCCTCTAAGTGATGCAAAGACAACACGTGGGCTGCCTACAGGAAAGCCAAGGGGCATGTTCCAAACACACACAAAGGAGACAGGTCTTCACCGGGCTTGCAGTTAAGCTGTCAAATTACTTGCAAAAGCCTATCAGAGATATTCAATGTGCCTGGGTTCAAATAAGCAAGGGGTAAACTGTCAGATGGGGGGGAGATATATGATGACCAAGAGTTTTTCAAGACCTGCATAATGCTGAGTACTAGCAGAGCACCGAAAAGAACCACCAAACCATTTACCTCACTATTATACCCTACCCTTGGTACGCACTGCTGGTCGCTACCTGGGACGCAAACTGGAGGTAAGAGACCTGTCCCCAACTAACTTTCTGAAGAATATTTCAGCTTTTAAGTGAAAAAATATTAACCCCATAAACATTTACAGTCTTATCATTCTATTACCTGCATGTACCTTTGCCGCTTAGGGGCAAATCAGGAACTGCTGGCACAGGGACACGTTCTGCAGCATTCGTGCACACCACTAACGCTTGGTAAAAATCTATCCTTTGCTGCACTAGATGTAGGCGTAGAGAAGATAGCGCTGCAAAATTTCCAGCACAGAACTACACACCACCTATATTGCCTTTAATAATTAATGCAAGATGACACAGCTTTCACTTGTCTTGGAAAATGTTTTATGCAAGCAGCAGCGCTAGAAAAAAAGACCAACATACTAATGCACGCTGTCTCCTCAGAGGCAGAACATCGGCACTCCCCGCACATACCCTTACGTGGGAGGGAGCCCCAGCTAAGTGGAAGCTCAGGGCGCGGAGAGGACCGCAAGCAGCGGCGAGAGCTGCCCCGAGAGGCACAGCCGCTCCTACGCCACATGTCTGCGCTTCCTTCCCCCTCAGAGCCCGCCTTTCACGACCCGCAGGCCACCGCTGGGCTGAGCCGCTCCGTCCGCACCAGAGCTCTGGGGGAGCGCCCCGAGCACCAACCCGGAGGGACACGGCAAGCGGGCCCACCCAGCCCGGCGGGGCCCGCCCCGCACGGGCGCGGCGTACCCCACCCAGCGCCCGGGTCGCGGCTCTGACAGACCCCAGCTCCCCCCGGCAGGGCCCCGGCAACCCCCGGGAGAGGCGGCGACACCTACGCCGAACAGCGGCCCGTCCCTCGCACCTGCTGGGGAAGCGGCAGCCGACCCCACCCGGGGCGGCGCGGCCCGGCCCGCCCCCCTTCTGCGGGCACCACGCGTGCGAAGAGGAAGACGGCGCTCAGAAGGCGCCTCCGCATCGCCCGTCGCTCGGCACCGCCGCGGCCCGCGCCCCAGCACGCCCCCGCTGCTCCCCTCGCACTCACTTCTCCCCCCCGCCGCCGCCTCCAGCCAGATCCTTTCCGCCGCCGTGGTTATTGTTGTGGCCGCTGTCGGCGGGGGACTCGCCGGGGGTCGCCGACGGCGCCTGCGCCCCCTTCCCCGGCTCCTCCAAGGCTCCTTCCGAGCGAGTGCACAAACCCCGTGCCGAAGGCGGCGGCAGCCCCGGGCCTCGGCGAGAGACGGGCGGGCTTACGCCAAAGGCGGCCAGCGGCGGCGGGAGGCGCCTGGAGCCGGCGCCAGGACCCGGGCCACCGCCGCCGGCCGCCCCTGGCGGGCCGAGCAGCAGCAGCTCCCGCAGCAGCGCCGAGCGCCACAACCGCATCATGCTGCGCCACTTCCCTCTACCGAGTGGCCCAGCGCGGCGGCCTGCGGCGCCGTTCGCGCCCCACCGTGCCCGCCCCTCCCCTACCCGATTGGCGGCGGCCGCGTAACTGTCAGACACGCGGCTTGCTCATTGGCCAGCAGGGACGCCACTCCGTCTGGGCCACGCCCCCGGCGCGGGCCGAGACGCCCGAGGGCCGCTGGGGTCTGGGCGCGCGAGGACGACGGCCCAGCGGGAGGGAAAAGGGGGGGGGTGGGAGGAGGAGTGTGCGGGGGCCCGCGGGCGGGCGGGCGGTAATGGCGCGGGGACCGGCGCCGCGCGCGGCCGGTGGGGCGAGAGCAGCGCCCCCAAGGGGCGGATCCGCTGCAGGGCCGGGCGGTGGCGCGCGGAGGGCAGCGGCGGCGGCGCGTAGCGGGCCGGGGCCACCGTCGCCGTTGACACCGAGGTCACCCCGCCCTTCCCACCGCCTCCATTTTCTGTCGGCCCCGGCTCCTGAGGGGAGAAAGTTCCGAGTAACCGCCGCCTCCGCGCCGGCCCGGCGGCAGTGGAGAAGGGGCGCAGGGCGAGGCCGGCACCTGCGGGGCGGCGCCGGGCGCGCCCGAAGGACCCCGCGGGCCCCGGGCCGGTGCGAAGCGCTTCCGGCGGCACGTAAAAGGTTTAGAAGGGGTTGGGCTTTGGCGGTGTCGGGTTTAGGTTGCCATAGATACGAGCGATTTTGGTTGGTGTTTTCTTTTTTAAACGACGTTTTTAACCATCGAGTGCTTTGGTTGGGGGGGTGGGGGGGGGTGGAGCCACCTTTCCCTCCCCGTCGGGTGGGGGGGGGCGGGCGCGGGGGGCTGGTTAGATCTGCGTGGGGCAGGGGGGCGCCC
>JANIJG010004997.1:0-14893 GCA_024611175.1 Megaceryle torquata | reverse complement strand
GTTGTGCGTGCTGTTGACGCAGGGGGTGGCTGGTCGGTGGTGGGTGGGGGGGGGGGGGGGGGGGGGGGTTAGCCAGCCTCGCCCTGCCGGCCAGGGGCGGTGGGACACGTCTGGGGGGAGCTTAGAAGTGCCCTCGGCGGGAGGAGGTCCCCCCTTGCCCTTTGGGCCAATGCTTCTGTCAACGCCCCTGTCTCCTGGTGGGTTTCCACACGCTGGCAATAAAAGTGTGATTGTGCAGCTCGTTGCCAAAACTTGCTGTGGAGACCAAAGTGTACAACTTTAAAAAAAAAAACCAAACCAACAGACAAGAAGTAAACCAGTTGGACACCTGGGTGAACTGGGTGCAGCCATTCTTCGTGTTCACATCACCAAACATTTCATCAGAGCGTGAACATTGTGCTCCTGCTCATCTACAGGTCCCAGCTGGGGAACAACTGCCCCAGAACCGTGCAGTGCCAAGGGCTAAAGTGGGAAGAGTAGCAGGAAACCACCGTAGGGCTTCATCATAAGGTGTGAACATCACTCCTTGCGTACACCGAAGCGTCTGACATGGCACCCTGACGTGCTGCTTGACAGCGTGCGACATCTTGGAAGTCAAGGATTCTGCAGTTACTTGATTTTGCTCACGTAACCAATGACTAAATTTGTCCGAGATGAGTATAAATCTATATTAGTAAATGGTGTCCATTGTGGGTAACAGTAGAAGAGATTTGATGTCATCCTACTTCATCAGTAATGCCAACGTGGAAACTGGTATGTAAATCATCACTAGCTTTCTCACTTCCAGAGTCACCATTTTCTGAGCAAAAATGTAAATACTTTTGGAGTTCTTAGGCTATTACTGCTCGACTTCCTTGTGAACAATTTCCCCATGCACAGAGGTTTATTTCTTTTGGTATGTTTATTACGTTGGGGGAATGTGGGGGTGGAGAAGTTGTAGTTCTGCGTTAAAATGATCTTGCTGCAGATTTTATTGGGAATGTTTTACTCTGCAGATACTGGTGGTTTCTTTTCCAAACAATGCCCCCCTCCCAATTTCAGCCATGGCAAATTGCTCTTAAAGAGCCACATAAAACACAGAGGGGTTTTTGTTGCCATTTTCCACGCTCCCCAGGTTTGAGCTGATGACTACAGGCAAACATTCAGAAGAGCCCCTGCTTATTCTCACACTGCAGGTGCCCACAGAAGCTCCCTCTGCTCGTGAATTGTCACAACAGTCACAGAGGTTTGGGAAGCAGATAGAGAGAGCTGATCATCTATGCCTACAAGAACAAGCCCCAGCACATCAGCGCGTTTCCTTCCCTTCCCACTGAACAAGGAGCTTGAAATACCAGTGTGGGATGTGTAATCCTGTGCTGCAGCTACTTCCCATACAAAAATGCAAAGTACCTACAGTTCTCACGTACTTATTACGTTACTTATTCTATTTCCTGGAACTAATTCTGGATTTCCATTTGATAAGTCTTTTTGGCAAGCCAATAACTGCCTCTCTTATCCTGCCACCCAGTAATAACATTTAATTTTTTTCTTTTTAATTCTGTTACATAAAATGCCCTAAAGATAGGAATCTCTCAAGCACCTTTTCCAAGCTCTCTACAGGGGCTACTGCTGTACTGCCAGTGCACTTACAGTACTAGTGTTTGGGTCACCAATTGAACGCCCAGTTCTGCAGACACAATGATGTTTTTAAGTGCCAAGGTGGTGTTTTTTGGTGTGACAGCTGCTCACTTTCACAAGACGGCTGTTTAGCAGTGACCTGGTTCAAAAATGCACCTAATTCATCCTTATACTGGGGGAGGGAGAAGAGGAAGAATGAAAAGTGTGATGATAAGGATCTTTCCTTTTAATGCTCTGGTGTCTCTTTGGAGCATTGCAAATGAGGAAGGAAAGAAAAAGTCCTACATTAGCAAAAATGTTTGCTTTTCATAACAGTTGAATGTTTTCACATTCTTGACCCTACACAAACCCTTTAATTTTACTCATTTCCTTTTTACTTCGTATGCTGTTTATTCCTTTATTTAACCTGTTAGTATCACCTTCACATCAGCAACCTCGAGTATTTTCCAATAAAACTTTTCCAAAAGCTCACTTCAAGAAATTAATCCTCAACTACTCTCCCTGGAGTTTCTCTTGTGTGTGTTTTAGGCTCCTCGGGGCAAAGGCAAGCAGCTCTGAATGTGGAACTATGAATACACAGCTCAGGAACAATGCAAAATGATAAATATAGTTTCAGAACCATGAAGTTCAAGGGCAATAGTGACTCATTCCCTATTCTGAGAACTTCTGCTGCATATTTCAGGCCATCACTCCTTGCTCCTACTATGACTAAGCCCAAGAAATTTCACCCAGTGGTTCTTTCCCAAAGACACAGGTATACTACAGTCTTAATTTAAAGATGGATTTGTTTTTTCATGCTTCTAAAATAAGCCATAAAAATGTAGCAAAGATAACATCAGAAATTTGTCCATTTACTCATGAAAAGTGTTCCAAGTTAAACGGACTCTGATTTTTGTTTTGGTCCAGGGGTTAGAGCTGGGCTTTCCCATACCTCAGAGAAACCCCCTTTAGACCTCCCTCTTGAGCAGAGTGGTGCTGCTCATCTCAGTGGGAAGAGAAGGCAGGCCATCTGCTCTGCCATGCTGTGCTTCGTACAGTATCCCAAGAGAAACCGAAAATTAACAAAAAATGTTGCCACCACAGTGCAAAGAAATCTGAAATTAAAAATCCCTATAGCATTTGAGTTGGTTACACAACCGGCAGTAACCATAAACCGAGGATTCTCTTTGTAATTTCCACAACTATACATGTACTTTCGTAAGACAAAAATTATGACCATTTAAGACAACATGGTTTGGGGTTTTTTTTCTGTAAAGAAAACCAAAAAAAAGTTCCATTTTTTTCAATAGGCATTACTTTTTAAGAATTTCCCTTAAACTGTAACATAGAAAAAAATATTCCTGGTGTATCCTTCTAAAAATAATCCATGTTTCAGAGGTTTTTCTTTCTAAAAAGGGCACAGCAGTGTTAATCTAGGAGAAAGGGCTCTGAAAAGCAGGTGGAAAGAGGTCTTCCCAGTTCAAGCACACACACTGATAACAGCTTTCAGGAAGGTTAAATCCTCCCATCAGATCGTCAGGGCAGATCTCAGATAAGCGGCAGAAATTAAGGATTATCTTGACTACGACATGAACTGTTTACTCTGCTATTTTAAATGGTTATGTTGGCTCCATTTCATCTGTTGCTGGGTAATGTTTTCCAAAAGAGAACTGAGGACCAGACACTGCAATTTAGACTTGAGTGTTCCTACCAGTTTTAACAGCAGCTCCTAAAAATATTTATTTTCTTCTGTGAGGCTAGTTTGCTGCACATTTGGGTAACATTTTGGTATTGGTTCAAATGAAAGGTGCTCAGTCACAAGACACACTTCCTGTTGGACTGTATGGAGGATACAGAACAGCCTTCTCTGAGCATAGAAGCAGAAGCAGTAAATAAAGTTACTATTTAATCTAAGAAAATGTTTAGTCAGAATAGCTCAGAAATCCAATGAGGAGGAAAATATTCAGAGGAATAATTTACCTGGAAGGTAATGGTTGAGAGAATGACATCAAGTGACAAGCATTAATAAAAATTCAAAACCATCTTCCCAGTTGTCACAGTTTAGGGTCAGGGTGGCCCCTTAGACCAATAACAGACGCCTTCTGTTAACCCCCCTCCCTCCCCAAATGGTAAAAGAAAGGCAATAAGGGAGAGAGACATAGGAAAGGAAACTAGAACAGCTTTAATGAATAATAATAAAAAAATGGAATATATACAAATATATATAAAACCAGTATGGAACCCAAACCCCTGATGGTAATCACATCACCATCACCACTGGGAGCAGGCACCAGGAGAGTTCCAGACCAGCAGCAGACAGGAGCTGTGTTCAGGAGCTGGATTCTGGTACCGGGTTCAGGAACACACCAGTTGGGATCAAGGGCAGAACAGACAGAGTCCTCCTGGGATGCTCCAAGGAAGGAACTGAAAAAGGACCTGAGCCAAGCAGGCAAAAAGAAGGACGAGACCCTTGTGACCCCACAGCTTTCTACCAAATATGAGGTCTATGGGCTGGAATCCCTCGTTGATCAGTTTGGGGTCACCTGCCCTGTCCACTCCTCCCTGCAGGTGCAGCCTTTCACTTTCTGCACCCCCCAGTGTGGTTGGTGCACAAGATCCAGCAGTGGCCTTGGTCTGCACCCCAACCCTTGGTAGTGACTCTGACCATGGGGTGTCATCACTGGTGGCAGCAGCCACTGTCTGTGCAAACAGGCTGCTGACTGCAGGCAGTGCAGGGAGTTAGAAGAACTGAGCTGGAAAGGAAAATCACTGAACAGAACCAGCTCTGTTCTCACTCAAACCAGGACATCCGTGTAGTGGATCAGTGAGATCATAGCTCATTTTTCATCATTCTCATTCCAGGAAAATAGGGGCAGTGAGGAATTAGTTCAAAGAAAGGCAAGGAAAATATTCGGAGGATTTCCTGAAACCGACATGAAGAGAGTCTAGAGGGCCTGGGACATTCCTGGCATGATTAAGGGGCAAAGCATGATGTTTTCTAGTGTATGACAGAGCAAGCATTAAGTTTACTGAGGGTGATCTGCAAAGACTGGCACAATTATTCCCCATTCCTCTATTTGTTAACTCATTTCCTCTCATTTTCGCCAGCGACAGAATCGTTGTTCCTCACCAACGTTATCAGTTACAGCACTTTTCAGATGCAAAATTCCTTACACATCAAAACATTCACCTTCCGAAGCAACGGTTTCCGTAACAGAGAAGCATCCTCTGCTACATCCATCACTCTGCATACTATTTGTTCTATAATATACCTAAATCACAGCACTACAAAACCCATACATTCCACCCACAATCATATTTAATGCTTAATCCTGATGCCACCTGCCAAACTGCAGTCCAGGTCGTGATGCTACAGCAGGCCTGGAAGCAGGAGCAAACTTGAATCTTCATGTTCCCAATCATCAAGTATTAACGTTGGTAAGCCTGTGCTAGCAAACAGAAACAAGCAACAACATCTGGCTGCTCCATCGTATCCCAGATGTCTGCGCCGAGCACGCATGAGAGTTCCTAGGAGCGTGGGGAAGTCTGTGAATTCATGTCTGGCTGCTCTTGAGAGCAAACACATAAAATTGCTGCCTGCCTCGAAGCGAAGGTCAGAGCATTTAGGCTGACCACAAGCTGGCTTATTAGACACAAAGCCACTCAGTGCTGGGCGATTGCTGCCTGACTGTTAACACGTGCACATGCTACCCCAGCCCTGAGGTTAGGGAGATGACAGTGTGCTGCAGCCACACCTCGTCCCAAGCTGTTTGCTTTCAGCTCTGAATTCCAGTACCTTGTGAAAAGGCAGGTGGAGAGATGCAGTCTTTCAGGCAAAGACAAAGAAGTGAATCCTGTTTAGTGGTCCCATGCAGGAAAGCCCCTCTCTCACACATTTGGTCTTGTCCTTTCACAAATTGAGGTTGAAATTCCTCATGGCCGTGTAGAAGCTTAAGCTTACAAGGACACCCAAGCCTCGGAGCATCTCTGCTCATCCTGGAGGAAAATAAAAGAAGGTAAAATCAAGGAAGCAAAGCAAGCAGTCAGACTGTAATGGAAACTCTCTCATCATAACTGGTAATCCAAGTAGTTTGAAAGTTTCCAGCCTTCAGAAGGCTCCTCTGGAGTGCACAGAAACCACTCTGATCAAGCATAGGGAATCATGCTAGCACCAACAAAACCCTGCTACGTCTGAAATGGCAAACTAACCAGCAAAGCCACTTGTTTCTTTCTGCTCTGATGATTTTGTCACTTTCTCGGTTGCTGTGCCGAGGGAAGAAGAATGGACACTTCAGGTGATTTAGGGCTCAGCCTTCCCTTGCAGCTGCCTTGAGCTGTAAATCTTCTTGCAAGTTGCAAGACTGTTTAAGTCTCCTCTTGACTTAAAAACAGTCTCATAAAAACTAATGGGAAAACATCCAATGTATTTTATTTCCTGAATGTAATTTCCTGGATGTAACCTTGAAGGAAGATTTCCCCCCCCCAGTCTAATTCTCTCTTTATAAGCACCTGACCTTCTTAAGGAGGTGAAAGGAAGGAGGCAAGGAACCATAGTGAAGGAGATGGTTTTGGTACCAGTGGGTGAATCAACATGTTGCTGGTGACTGCAGACACTACCAGCAGCGCTTCCAATAGCACATAATGTACCGTCACACTCCAGTGGCATAAGGGTATTTAATATTCACACAGGGACCTCTGAACAGTTCTACACCAGTACACCAATGGGGACCCAAGATTTGCAAAACTGAATTCAAAGTTTTAAAAAAAATGGAGCAATCATGGTTGTAAATTAGGATTAAACATGTATTGTTGATAATAATAAGTTCAGCGCTTAAATGTGTGTGTGTTCATCCTAACTTCCACGAACAGAAACATTAATAATTCCTGTAAGTATTTTTGGTGCATTTGAAATACTTGTGAGAGCACAGGATGTGAGTTGCTGCCATGGAACATCTTCACGTCGTCTTTAACTGCTCCATAATGCACCATCCTTTCAATGAGGGCTTGAAACAAATCTCTCCAAAGCGAGGAGCTGATGGAAAAACACGCAAGAACAGATTCTCTACTTTCTAAATAGTATTTTTAGCCCTCAGCATAGTTTCCATAGCAGTATTAGGCCCAATTATGTGGGCTTCTGCCTTGACTGACTGGGTTGTGCTGTTGAAATTCAGAGCATTGCGTTTGTCTAGTGGCAAAGTCACTCATTCCCATGCACATGCCGTGGCTTCTCACTCCCTTGGTGGTTCAGAGGCAGCTACTTGGGTCTCACTGCAAACTGCATCGGCGAAACAACCTGGGTTAAAAGCTGACAAGTGATAATTCTCCTCTGTGAGAAGGATGAGTTTCGCATAATAAATCTGTGAAACACATCTTGAGGAGCTCTGAACTAAACGTGCCGTAGGATGGTTCAAGGGAAGCACAGTTGCCAAGAAATTTGGATCATTTTGTTTCTCTGTGCGTTTGGCCTTGTACCACAGGAAAGGGATGTTGTTGGACAACGTGCTTCACAGCTTTCCTGTCACAGGCAATTTTTAAATGATGATAACCCAGCGCCCGGATAGTTTGAATATTTAAATTAAGTTTCATTTGATAGCTTGATTAACAAGCAGAACTTCAGTCAGTTAGCTATCCTTATAGTAAAGCACGAAGCCAAACCAGTTGTCTGTCTGGATAATGTGGTTATACTGATTTTAGGAGAAAACACAAGCAGTTCTGGTATGACTAGAACACCCCTTATTCTGGCACATACTTGCACCCAAAGTAACCTTGTAATACCCTACAGTAATCACCCAAGACATCGTGGGCCTAATTTGAGAACAGATCTAATAGACCCTACCAGTGGCCCATTTGATACCATTTTTTTTGTTCTTCAGGCCCTTTGGCTGTACATGCTGTGTTAGACTCAACTCTCGTTAGACACTTGAGGATTGCTTGGACTTTGGTTTAGGAGAGCCTATGAGACCAGAACCCGTCTGTGTTAGTGAGGATATTTGGGGCTAAAAGGACTCTAAGAGAAGAAAGGAAAAATTAACTGTGTTTAGCATTTTGGGCCAGAGGGCATGCAGAACAGACCCACACAATTGTTCACATATCTATCACTGGGAAAAACATCACCCAGCCACCTCTCCATTTCCTCCCCAGCTTTTACTTATTGCATCGTATCTGCAGCAGAATTACCAACTCACAAGTCTTCCTATTAGTCATGTTTAACAAAGAAATTAATTTGGTTTATTTACTGGATTTTCATTATGTACATTCTGATGCAGTTCTTTTTCTCTCTTTCTCTCACCTTGCCAATTTCTGCAAGTTTTTGCTTTTGTATCTATCTTCTAAGTTGTATCTCTTTGTGTTTTGATCAATATACTTTGATAGAGAAAGCATGTTCTAAGAAAGTTTAAATAGTGACTCATTTTGTTCTGCTTTACCTATTAGCTGCACTGTTTGATATGTCAACATATTTTATTACGGGCAAAATTCAAAGCTGAAAAAGCACAAGCAGCAGAATGTCTTGCCTCTACACAGCAGTGTGATTGAAGAGAAGGATGATAACTGCTCACCGGGGCGTACTTAATCTACCTTGGTATAAAACCAAATAAATTCTAACTTTCGAAATCAAAAGTAATTCTTAAACTACCAGTAGTTGTTAATGATTACTAGAACTGGAAATAATCAATCAAAATCCACATGCTAGTGAGTAATAATCTATATTCAGGATGTTTGTAGAAGAGATTATACCCTCTATTTTAACAGCTAACAGGGAAAAGGTTAATTTATGTCTAGGTACTAATTTGCATAACAAGAACCATTAACTTATGAAGTTAATGAACTGATACATCCACCAGCTCAGTCCCGTGACCCTGTACTTCGGGAAAAGCAGAAGGTTGTGTGCGGCAAAATGCAGCTGATCGTTTCCTGAGAAGTTGGCCCAGTTCTGGGTGCTCAGTGCACCCCAGCTGAATGGCAGTCAGCTCTGCTCAGGATTATCATTGGCTGAAGTGGTTATATGGAAAAAGAAAACCAGAAGGAATGGTGCCCATCCCACAGAGTATTTCTTAAAAAAAACATTGCTAACATGTTTTTGGCATCCCCGAATAGATTGCCCACAATTGGGTCCAGCACCATCTTTTAAACGGTATAGGGAGGAGAAAAGGAATGAGCACCTTTAAGAAGGTGGCAGCTGTGCTTTCTTGCCTGCTTATTTCTGTCCTCTGTACACTTGGAATATTTAGGGAACATTTATCGGCATGTTGAGACTTAGGTCTTAAAGACTGGAAGGGCATCGCACTCATGAGACAGTCACTGGATTTGTACCCAGGGGTGACTACTTCTGTGTAGCCACTGGATGGCTGTCACCCAGCTGGACAGTCATGAAGTCAAGAGCTGTTTGTTGAGCCTCAATGGAGAGGATTTTGTGCTCCAAAAAGAGCAGCAGCAGAGCAGGCTGGCTTCAGGTCACTTGTAGTGGGACAAAGCTCGTTTCTCTGTACCTCTGTTATCTACTGAGTAGAAGGGCATGGGTAACAGGCAGCTGTGCCACAGAAGTTACAGGTGTAACCTTTGAATGCATATTTCAGAGTTCATTAATAAAGTCAGCCTGCTTATTCCAGCTGGAACTTGAACTGCTTAACCTTCAATTCTCAGAGGCTTTTAGATCGGAGCTGCAAACAAATGGAGAAGATTATTTCCAAACGGTCTGGCAGCCTGTTACACATTATCTCAAAGCAGAGTGGGCAGAGGGATGGCAGGGCACTCTGTCTCGAGCAGAAAGGGATGTCCTAGGAAACACTCAGTCCACCCAGTCACAGCCTGCGTGTGCGCAAAGGTTTGGGCAAGTTTGTTAAAAGGCCATGTGATGCCTAAAGAGCGAGGTCGTTTGTATAAACGCCTTCCTCAAAGATGTCAAGAAGCTGTAGCAGATGCTGAAGACAGTAAGAGAGCTAGGTGCTTGAAATTCTTTAGAACTGAGCTGCACAAGAATGAAATCATTCTCAACCAATTCTCTTTTCCTACCTAGAGACACATACTTTTTCTTTTTTTTTTTCTTTTGCCATAAAATAAAGTGAGGAGAAAACCCATGAGGAATGATGTTAATCATGAGCTATGTAGCATTTTTAACAAACCAATTAGTTTTGATTTTTTGAAAAAAAACCCCTCATTGAGATCTGTGTTCCATAGGTGATCCTGGAGAGAAGAACTCTTCCATATTCTACTAAAAAAATAGTCAAATAATTCAGAACTCTCTTAAGTACAAGCTTACACAGAAGACTGACCATTTAAAGAGGTTTGTTTGGGTTTTTTTTCCAAGCAAACAATCAGTTTATCTCATTGTTGTGACTCTTTTCTGTTTCTGCTCTCATTAGTGCAGCAGACTGCACACACCTTTGCACGGGAAGGGTTTATTTCCATAGCATTTTGTGCATCCTCAGTAGAATTGGCTAGAAAGAGAGGTACATTTTAGTGGTACTGCCCATCTGTTCATCTGCTGTATGACATGAGGCAGCTCACAGGAGCATGGTTTCTGGCACAGATGCAGGTGTCGGTGCACTGCATGCTACCCTGAACACCGGGGACGATGGACACTGGGGCTGCTGTCAGGAGCAAGTAAGAGCAGAAATAATTGTTTAGCAAATAACCAAGCACAGAAGCAAGCTTATCATTTTTATCATCGTCTTTCAGAGCTAAATCTTGCTTAAAGCAACTGTTCTGAAAACAAAACACAACAAAAAGACGACTTTAAAAGCCTTTTCTGCTGTGAGGAAGTTCATCTTTTATGAAACCCGAAGGAACAGATGTTACTGCATTCCCAGGCAAGTAAAAATCTAGAAGGAAATGAACACCATTATCCAGGAAATGGACATGATTGGAAGCAGCTGGAGCCTTCTGGCTCTCCCCACAGAGTGGAGATTCAGCATCCCCTTAATTCATTTTACACTGTCAGTGATGCCCCACTGAAGGCTTGGCTGCTGCAGCCCCACTAGCATACTTGAAGATTAGTTTAGGGAAAGCACAGATGCTGTCCTAATCCTGCATGGAAGCCATGCTAGAGTGCAAACCCCGTATTACACAACAGGGTCCCTCCTCTGACTCAGTGGAAAGGATTTCCTGGATGTCCATGGCGGTGTTCGGTCAGACACTGGGAGGATACGCAAGTGGGAGCGTGGCTCAGTCAGTTACACCAGATATGACCTATCCAAACACTTGAAATAAGAGTTACTGGCACCTTTCCAGGCTTCTGGGCAGCCTTCCTACATACAGGACTGAGGCGCTCGTTGTGAACCCATGCAGCTATTTGGCTCAAAATCCTAAGGATTAAAACAGACCCACGTGAAGCTACCCCTTCGTGTTCTCAGGCATGCTTTGATAGCCAGGGACCATGTGCTGCCTGCCCAGCTCCTGCTTACCACAAAAACATCCTTCCTAGCTGCTGCCAGAAAAGAGTGCTGCAATCACCCTCACCTCACACCCATCTTGTGCAGCCTGGCTGACAGCCATCAGCACTTCCAAGGAGCTGAAGATAAATGAAGTGAGGGCTTTCAGCAATCTGATAGTGCCACGACTGCACAAAGCAAGCTTTCTCTGCCCCAGTAAAGGTGCGTGATAAAAGAGGTTATAATGCTACAGCCATAGTAACACAAATGCAATGCCTTGTCTCTGGAAAGCATTTGCAATAATATGGATGGCATTCCTAACCACTTGCATTTTTGGACGTGCTAAATCATCCCAAGAGCTCCGACGCAGGGCAAGCGGAAGAGATCCTTCTTTTGTTCATCTGGAGGTGACTCCCACACATGGCTTTTTTCAAAACGTGAGCCCTTCGGAGATGACTACCAGTGGTCAAGTGTTTCATCAGCTGCTTCAGGACGTGCAGGCGACATCAGCCACGGCATTGAAGAGAACGCACAACAATAACAAAGAAACCACGGGTTATCACGAGTGAGCCAGTCTGTGCTCTCCAACTGGCTCTGAGCCCCAGCTCAGAAGGTCACATAGCTCACATATCATCCTGTGAGTCATTCCCTGATACTGTGTGTGTCTGGCAGAACTCCTGTGGTTTGGCAGTATCAAGGGAAGGTCCTTCTCCTTTCTCAGTGCCCAGAGTCTATGTTGCCCATAGAACAGAACATAAAGATCGTAAAGCCACTGGAAGACCTACGTCTGGCAGCTTCACCATCTTGCTAGTTAATTATCTCCTTCCAGAGTGGCAGCACCAGAAAAGATTCCTAAAACAAAAGTTACTTGCAAAGCTATCTGGTGGAGAAGTACGTACCAAAACAGCCAAAATACCCCTACCTACACCAAAAATAAAGGTTTACAGCCCAGGTCAACTAATTGACCTGCACTTTCTAAAGTCCCTGCTTAAATACCAGAATGTGCTGCTCTTAGCCAGACTTAAACAACAGACATATTCATCAAACAGTAAGAGAGGCACCTGTTCTACACAGCCCCGTGGAATCGGGCCCATCAGGTAATACGAATTTCCTTCATGGCCTGCACCACTGCACCCTCTGAAACCATCCCTTAAGCAGACAGTCAAAGCGCTGACGACATGACTGGCACCCAGACAGCATTAGGCTATTGCTGACTTTCACTCCTTCAGAGGTGCTCAGTCAAAGCCACCGCTGTCCCACAGTCACTGTTTCTGCTCAGGCTAGCGGGTACAGGAGCTAAAGCTGCAGCCTGCAGCAGCTGGCTGGAGTCAACTGGGAAAGCAGACGCAGAGGATGAACACAGAGGTGGCAGGGCTGCATTAATCACAGAGAACAGCAGGCAGATAGCTCAGATGGAGATGATCTTCTAGCAGTGGAGTAGCAGAGTAGGTGGAGAAGAGGGGTTCTTGAGCAAGGGAGGAAGAAGACAACAAAAAAAGAAACAGTGCAAGTACATCTGAAAATTGCAGTCCTCAAGTTAACGTCAGGCCTGAGTCCCCTGCATTTTGGCTGAACTGAAAGATCAAAAAGCATCATACACCCAAGGGAATACATGCTGTTTCAGGAACAAGGACATGGAACCAACAGATGAAAGACGCAGAAGCAAGGTGAGACAGGAATCACCCCAGCTTTCCAGGCACAACTCCATCCATTCCAGACAGGCACTGCCAATTAACTTGGAGAAAAAAATGCCATGTCCAGAAGGAAAACTGCCTTGCTGGAGTGTGCAACAGCACCCAGCATGCGATCTGTTGATGTAATGCCAACAAAAGGATTATGTTAATAGGCAAGTAGCTACAATGAGAACACGGTGATACAGATCATGCACAGTACATCTTTCCAGATGCAAAAAGGAATGGCCATGGTGGCTGTTCAGGCTGTTGACCGTAGAGACAGATGGGTGCTCAAAACCAGGTTTGTTTTTTTTTTTTCATGAAGAGTAGAGCAAGTGATAGTCTTATGCTTTTCCTGTCAGGGTAAGGTGTTTGTTTTCCACAGCATTAGGTTCTGATGACCACAAGCTCAAGAGCATCTGTCATTTTTCTGTGAAAGCAGTGAAAGAAAATATATCATACATTTTAACTTCTAGCTAAAAGTTGTCATCCTGCAAGGCTGGATAGAGCAGTGCTACCAGCAGAACTTCAGTGGCTGCTTTTGACCATCCTCACTACCAGGTGAGTGCTGCAGCTGGTGCAGTGGCCACCCTGGTCCTACTGGAAGCAGCAGTGCTACCTGCTAAGTGCTTCCCAAGCATTTAGCGACCGCTACACCAAGGAGCTCATAGCCTGAGGTGTTTAGTGTCTCTGGTGGACCAACATCAGCTGTTGCTTTTCACCAGCAATGCAGGGAGCAGATCCCAGCCCACATTAGCTGCAACACTCGGGAGGGCAGTGCAAGTGGGCACCGCTGACAAGTGCTGCTCTTTGAAAGAGCACAAGTTGAGTGGAAAGTCAGTCCAGACAGCCCCAGGAGTCCAAGGCCAGTCATACTGTACACCTGAAACAACACATCCGTGTGACCGTTCACTCCAAAAAGCTTCATTATGCATTTAGGGGGAGAAGAATGGCTAAGGAAAACACACACAAAAATCACAGGTTAGAAAAAAGATGCCCAAGAATACTTTTCTAGACACTGCAATACTTGCAAAGAGGGAAAGCTGAGAATTTAGCCAAGGCTCATACGAAAGAGCTTATACCCTGTTTCTCACACCATGTGCTGAAGTTACTCATTAGCAGCTCACATTCAGACACAGGGACATTTGTTCAGGGCAGGAATGTATATTTGATTTTTGTTTTCTCAAAAACATGTAGCTTGCATCTGAGGAAGATCAATTATTAACTCCAGCCTGAGATGGAAGCATACAGGTTTAACTTTCCTGAGTGACAGGTACCTCATCATGTTTCTAGATCTGACAGGTTCTGGTGTGGCTTGCTTCTCCCCAGAAGGTTAAATACTGGGACGCAGTGAAGCAGTCCCTCTGGGTGAAAGGACACTACACTAAGTACTGATGGGGATAAGATAGGGATTTATTTAATTTAAATTCAAATATTTTACAGTGTTAATAAAAGCAGTCTTGCAGGGGAAAAAAAAAATAAATATATATATATAAAAATTATTCCTAGTTATTCCTACAGCTTATGCTTTACTAAAACCTGTTGAGTTTTTGGCAAGGTGCAACATTCCTGCACCAGTGCTCACCAACGCATGATGTTTCTGACCTCTAGAGCCACTTATGTACATGCAGTTTAACACGGGGAGACATCCTTGCACTTCTGAAGACTCCTCTCGAAGTGTAACTCATCATCAAACCGAATTGAGCTCTTGGATATCAGCTGTTTCTGCACAAAAGTTTCTCCATGTACAGCAGTATATACATCTGTACTGTTTTATACTGTCAATCCTTTACTGAGGAGAGCTGTAGCATTAATTTAATAACACCAGCTTTTTATTATTACCATTAATTGTGCCATCTTTGTGGCTATATGACAGAGTAACATCACCCATACCTAGTAACAGCAGTGGTAGCAGGTAGTATGAATGCTCTCACAGATTACACGACCACTTGCCCTCAAGGTGTATTCTGGAGCTGAATCTGCTCCCCCGAAAGTAATAACGGGGTTCAGACCGTCTCTGGCGATTTGCACTCCACACCTTCCTCAGAGGTACCGCTCCTCTTCAGGGACGATCCGAATAACTCCAAAGCAGAGGGGCTGGGCAAGCTGAATTCATGAACTGCTGGAGGCCTCTGTCCTGTGCTGTGGTCTTCAAAGCTGGGCTTCGCACCAGGTAAGGGGTGAAGGGACTTGAACACAAGTCCTATGAGGAGAGGCTGAGGGAGCTGGGGTTGTTTAGTCTGGAGAAGAGAAGGC
>JANIJG010004996.1:34794-62600 GCA_024611175.1 Megaceryle torquata | reverse complement strand
TTTTCTTTCTTTTTCTTTCTTTTCTTTTATTTTCTTTTCTTCCTTTTCTTCCTTTTCTTCCTTCCTTCCTTTCTTTCCTTTCTTTCTTTTCTTTCTTTCCTTTTCATGGTGCTTTCCTGCGCCAAGGCCCTATCATGCTACAGTAAGCAGCAGGGGGACACTAATCTTCTGTGCTAGCCCTTCTATGTTCTAATCACAGAAATTGGCTTAATCTTCCTGGCTTAGGCAAGTGTTGATCAGTGTCACTTGTGACCTTGGGGGTCACAGACTGGGAGCAGTGACAGCCGGAGAAGCGCCAACTGCAACAGCAGGTATTTTAGCAACAGCTGTCTGATTTTATATGTTCCTCCTGGATGTCAGTTTGAATGTTCCACCTTAGCCAGCATGAGGTGTTTGTCCCAACTATGTATTACACAGCCAAGCAAGAGTAGTATGCTCTTTAAAATGAAGCAACAAGCAGTATCATAACAGCTCAGCAGATTGTTGGCATCTTCATATATTCTCAAATGTACTAAAAGAGTAATCAGGGTAATGATAAAAGAGTAATAATACAGGTACAAATTTATAGACTCAAATCATCTCAAAATCAAGCTTTGCACTTGTACTGAGGCTTGCACACACTGCATTTCACTATTTTTAAGTTTCACAGTATATCTGAGAGAAGAGCATATTTCATTAGCCTTATTGTGTCAATGAGAAAACTGAGAGAAGTCCATTGCTGATGCAGTGTCAATGAGCAAGTAAATGGCACAATGGGACACAGTAGCCAAATCTCTTAACTTTCAGCTTCGTGCTCTAACCACTGGTGTATTCAAGGGAGTGAATGGGTCATTTACTCCTGAAGTATAGTTTCCACTTCAGCATTCACATGCAGCTGCTGTGTAAGAAGGAAATTAAAAACATAGGAATTCCTATTAAATTCCTCCATTTGTGCTTGTCTAGGAAGGTATAGGTCTCCCTCCACCCCAAACTATGAGTACTTATGCATAATAGTGACCCTCTAGGTAATCAGCAAATAGGTTAGATAATTATTGGCATCTCTGAGGTCTTCAAAATAAGATTGTAATTATAATGAATAATTAGTTTTTCTGCTTTGGAATAAAACTCAAATAAGCAGAAGATAGAGCAATATATATACCTTATTAATAAAGGAAATAATCACAATAACATTAATAGTTCTGCAGTGGCTGTTGGTTTTACCTGTGCTTTGTTGGTTTCTAGGCTCTGGTCTTGTTCAGTAAGAACAGTGGAAGTTCTTACAAGTTTCACATGGCATCATCACCAAATATATGAATTTCGGCGAGGCCTCATCTTGAAATTTCAACTTTGCCCACTGACTTACATCAAACGGAACATGAGTATGCATAAAAAACAATCTCACCTCTTCAGGAAAATGTTGCTTCGTTCCCTGAAGAAAATATGTTGGTTTTCAAAGCTCTATGACTAACTGCCTTTATGTTCTGCAGGAACACAATGTAACAGCTGAGTTCTAAAAATTGGAACAACATATCTAATAAAATTCATTACAAATTCTAGAGAGGTAAAATGTGATTAGTTAACTTGAAATTTGTTCAAGGTCCAATATTAACACTCTTCTTTCACAAAAGCAGCAAGAGTAATATTTCAGAATTTCAGTTTTATGTCCTGTTTCAAGCATGTGACCCCAATAAATTATATTAATGAACTTAATGTCACTGATTCTTGAAATTCATCTGCAACAGAGATTCTTTTAAATGGTCACCTGGACACCTTGTCATCTCATCCTGGGTTCATTTTCCTGAAAGTAATCTCTTGAGCCATTATCTTAAAGACAAAGAGTCACATGTAGGATTCAATGTTCAATGTGCCAAATGATACCCCATTATGCTACTTACTAGTAGTAAAAAGTACTCACCATAATGGCACAACTTTCATCATTAATTTAGAAGTGTTCTAGCCAGAGTTCTTGGCTGGAATTGATTCTGACACATTTAAATAAGTGTCTTTCAAGTTGAAACAAGGTAGCTTTAGACTGGACACTAGGAAACAGTTCTTCACAGAAAGAGTGGTGGGATATTAGAATAGGCTGCCCAGGGAGGTGGTTGAGTCACCATCCCTAGATGTGTTTAAGCATCGCTTAGATGTAGTGTTGGGGGGTATGGTCTAGGGGAGAACTTGTAGAGTAGGGTGAATGGTTGGACATGATGATCCCAAGGGTCTTTTCCAACCTAAATGATTCTGTGATTCTGTAAAAAAGTAATTACAAATAAAAAGGTTGAAGCTACAAGGAACTATCACAAAAAATGTCTAGCATTATGAGTTGATAAAAAATGGACCTCAGGTACTTGTAGAACCACTCTCCTTTATAGTCTCTCAGGCAAGCAATGTTTAATCTGATTGTCAGGTAATGATTCTAAAAAATAAAATGTGCAAGTTTAGTTTTCCACAACCACTAATCACACATAAAAAATAATCAATCCTTTGAAGACAGGAACCAACTTTCTTTCTATGCTTTCCATGCTATTTGTATTATATTTTCAACTCTGAAAGCAACATCAAAAGACAAGTCTGAATCAACTTTTGATCTGAAAGAGTATCCACTGACATACCTCTGATCAAAATGGGTAGTGATAAAGACACAGTCTCTGAAGAAACCAACTGAAGTATGAAATTTATTACATTCTTTCTCATATGGCTTAAAATTTGTTGTAAATATTCAGGAATGCTGTAGATCTAGAGGCCACTAAAAGAGAATTTAATGAGAAGCACAAACAATATATTTAACTATTTGCTCAAATAAAATTAAAAAAGAAACAAACAACATTTTGTTTTCAAAACTATCTTTAAATTTTGTTTCTATTAACAAAATATATGTATAGGAATTCTGCTGTCCTGATAGAATTTTCAGAACACAAATCAAAGCCCTTGGGAATAATAAACACATATCTGCACAAAAACGCAGAGAACACTTTCCGATTGACTGTCTTGAATTTTTAATTTTGTACTTTCCTCTGTAAGGGATACAGTCAAGGAAAGACACAGTATTATGTTGTCTTGGTGACCAGCCCCAGGTGATTAATTAGAACTTTAAAATCATTCTTAAATAGCAATATAGTTAATGCTACAGGTTTGGGGAAGAGTGGCTGCAAAGCTGCCTGGTAGAAAAGGCATGTGGAGGTGTTGGTCAACAGTTGGCTGAACATGATCCATCAGTGTGCCCACATGGCCAACAGCATTGTAGCCAGTATCAGCAATAGTGTGTCCAGCAGGACTAGGGAAGGGATCATTCCACTATACTTGACATTAGTGAGGACATACCTGACACACTGGGTTCAATTTTGGGCCCCTCACTACAAGAAGGACATTGAGGTGCTGGAGCAGGTCCAGAGAAGAGCAACTAAGCTGGTGAAGGATCTAGAGCACATGTCTTATGAGGAGTGGTAGACGGAGCTGGGGTTGTTTAACCTGGAGAAAAGGAGGCTGAGGGGAAACCTTATTGCTCTCTACAACTCCCTTAAAGGAGTTTGTAGCAAGGTGGTGGTTAGTGTGTTCTCCCAAATAAGAAGCAATAGGACAAGAGGAAACAGTCTCAATTTGCAACAGGGGAGGTTTAGATTGGATATTAGGAAAATTTCTTCACAGGAATGGTAGTGAAGCACTGCAACAGGCTGCTCAAGGAAGTGGTTGAGTCATTATCCCTGGAGGTATTTAAAAGACATGTAGATGTGGCATTTAGGGACATGGTTCAATGGTGACCTGACACCTGACTGGGTTAAAGGCTGGACTTGATCATCTTAAAGGTCTCTTCCAACGAGAACAGTTCTATGATTCTATGATTAATAGACAGCTCACAAAACCACCTTTACTGAAATCCTTTACTTCACTTTGCTATCCATGGGACGACAATGTGCCCTCGTGGCCAGGAGGCCAATGGTATCCTGGGGGGCATTAGGAGTGTGTCCAGCAGGTCAAGGGAAGTTCTTCTCCCCTTCTACTCTGTCCTAGTGAGACCTCACCTGGAATATTGCATCCAGATCTGGGCTCCCCAGTTCAAGAGGGACAGAGAGCTACTCAAAAGAGTCCAATGGAGGGCCACGAGGATGGTTAAAGTTCTGGCTAGAGTACAGGAAGTTCTCCCTCAACATGAGGAAGAGCTTCTTTACTGTAAGGGTTGTTGAGCACTGGAACAGACTCCCCAGAGAGGTTGCAGACTCTCCTTCTCTGGAGACTTTCAAGACCTGTCTGTATACATTTCTGCATGATCTGCTCTAGTTTTGTCTTGTTCTGTCAGGGGGTTGGACTCAATGATCTTTGTAGATCCCTTCCAACCCCTAACATTCTGTGATTCTGTGAAATATAGTCATATTAAAACATATTAAAAACTTCTCAAAGTACACTGAATAACAACCAGGGTCTTTTAAAAAGTCTGTCTGGTGATAATTCCTAAACTAAAAACACAGCCCAATGCTGATTTTGAATTGCTTTTAATTATAGAATTTCTTCATAAAACGAAAGCTAGCATACAGCACTCTGGATTCACTCAGGATCCCTGACATCAAATTATTTTATGTTCTATATCACTAATGGGATTTTCTTAAGGTGCCTTAGTTTCATGTGAGAGGCTCTTCAAATTCTAAGCCAGCCCCATCTTATTAATATATGTGAAGTCATATCACTGCAGAGGTGACGAGTAGAAACAGAAAATATTTCTGCATAAACCTCATAGATAGATGATCTCTCTCTCTACTGCCTATTCACTATGGTGGAATTAAGGTATTGTTCTTTCCTGGAGCTTTGGCAAATAAAATTAGTCCGGCACATATATATCCAGAGCCATACACATGAGTGTCTTGGCAACTGTATTATCACCCATTTAGTATCCAAGCTACAGCTTCCATGTAGTCATATTCTAAGCAGACACCATCCGAACCTAACAGTACTTTTCTTTGCTTCACCAGAGTTTCCTGTCCACACTGGTAAACTGACCTTTGCCAGGGTGTACAAGAAAAACAAAGAGAAAAATTAGATTGCTGATATGCTCTGAATACAGACTTACTGATATGGGAAAAAAAATCCAATACAAGTAATCAATAGAAGTACCTGAAATCCCTAGTCTTTTCAGTATACTTCTAGCCACAAACCTAGAAAACATTATGTCTTCACATATCCTCACTGGATCAAACAGTGACCTTGTATCTCCTTCCTGAAATGCCAATGACACAAATATGAAAAATTTATTGACTGACTTTGTGGAATTAGAAAACTTGCTCTCATGTGTGCCGGGAATGTTTACATAGATATTTCTCTCCTGCCCTTTCTTTTTGGTGTGACGCTGCTGTCCAGGATCTGTTGCAGTGTAGCTTACCATCAGGATCACCTCAGCCAGAGACACTCAGACTTTTCTGTGCATCCGACATGTTGTCTTGCAAAAGGCAATTCACTGTGCAGGTGATGTAAAAAAAGCAACACAAGGTTGGCTGGCAAAGAAATCTCAGGAAAGAGAAAGAAATTGGAAATCCTGGAACAGCTGTCAGGTGGGAGGCAGGGGTTGAGCAGGACTTTTCTTATGAATCTACAACTGCACGACTGTCAATTTGACATGTATGCACTTAATGGCAAGCAAATCTTGAACAGATTAGAGTCAAACTCAGAAGAGTTGGTTAGGGTTAGAATATGGGCTGCTAGTAGGAAGTGATGTGGTTTTTAGCTCTGGCCAAATGATAGCAATGTGTTATCGATAATAATGTTAACAATAATTATTTTCACAATGTGAAAATAATTATATCCTAGGATTACCAATGTCAACTGAATTAATTTCTGTAAATCAACAGGCAGGGAAAGAAAATTTTACTGGAAAACTTTTCTTAGTCTCTAGTCCAAATAAGAATGACATTATTTGACTATTTTAGCTTCTGTGTCATTTAGTTTGTTTAAAGAAACAGAACACTATTTAATTATGTATGTGAATACTTGGAACATATAATTACTACCCAATAGGCAAACTCTGTTTGGGCTTTTATTAGTTCAGCCCATCATTCTGTTGTGAAATGGAAATAAAAAGTGGAAAATACATTTTCCTTCTCAAGGGATCACTTCAGCTCCTTTTTCTCTTTATTTTATCAGACTTCTTGTTGCTATGGGGGTCTTGAAGGCCTATTATTAAAACACCCTGCAGTCCTAAGGGAAGGAAAGCAAGCTGGTGGTGCAGATGGGAACAGTGTGAATGGAATAAACTATAAGCACCAAAGAACTGCAATAAATGCAGTAAAAATCTATGAGTTATTATATTTCCAAAGTTTACTTAGAGTTTCCACCTTTGAACTTTCATTTTTTTTATGAATACAAGGTAATTCGAAGTACCATCCAAATATAAAAACACAAAAGTAAAATACAAGTTAGTTACACTATCTCCTTATGGGTCTCCTTTTGCACAAAACATGTTAAATCCAAGTTAATCTTTTCTATACAGCTATCCAACCTGCAGCAGGACTGTAGTTAACATAAATGACACCTTCATATCTCTTTGAGAAAAAGAAAGCAAAATATACAAAAAAACACTTGCCAGTTAATCACTAGTTTAATCTACAAGTTAAACCTATTAAAAACTCATGTAAAAGTAGTTTTAAAAATAATTTCATCATCACATTAAAAAAATCTGGACAATAAGACAGTCTTTGGGATGCTTGCTTTATAATAGATCTTTCAAGAATGAAAACTTTGATACAGATAACACATAAGCTTTCAGGAACTTACTTGAAATTGATAGTATGAGTACTTACGCTATTTTTATTACTTTTCTTTTCTTTAGATATATGCAGTAAATATTTAACACAGCCAAAGAGTATCCATGCACACTGATTAAGATGATGATGTTGAATATCAGGCGAGCCACCAAATATTCTAAAAACTGGGCAAAAAGGAAGTCAAATTATACAAGTGGAATGCATCAGAAGGAACAAAAGACATTTCTTCTATTTCAAAGACAGCATCTACATCAAAAAAGAGTCAAAGAATATTTTGTAATGACCAAATGAGTCCCAATCAAATGTAGACTAGGTAGTGACACACTTCTGAAGCCTAGGAAAGAAAGCCACAGCACAGACTGGATTTTCTCTGGAACAGAAGGAACATATTTCCTCCTAGAAAGTCATGTGAACATTTTTCCAGCATTTTCCTTAATTTCAAAAGACATGCTGGTTTTAGAAACACTAGCTTTTTCTTGGAAAAATTTAATTGCTTGTTCATGTCACAGAATCAGAGATTGGATAAGACCTCTAACATCATCATGTCCAACCATCAAAAAAGACACCCCCCCCCAGAAAAAAACCAAACCAAAACAAAACCACAACCCACCAAAAAAAAAAACCAAATCCAAAAAAACCCCCACAAAAATCCAACCCTCACCATCCCACTAGAGCATGTCCCGGAGTGCATCATCTACACATTTTTGGATACTTCCTGTGATGGTGACTGACTCCACCATCTTCCTGGGCAGCCCATTCCAGCACCTGAATACTCTTTCAGTAGAGAAATTCCTCCTAATATCTAATCTAACCTCCCCTGGTGCAACTTCAGGCCATTTCCTCTAGTCCTCATTATTTACTTGAGGGAAGTGGCCAAACCCACCTCACTGCAACCTCCTTTCAGGTAGTTTTAGAGAGTGATAAGGTCTCCCCTGAGCCTCCTCTTCTCCAAACTAAACAATCCAAATTCTATATTAATGTCAACCTGTTTCATGACTTCACAGGCCCAAAGAGTGGACCTGCTTTCTCTTTATTTTTTTTTAACTGATTTTATTCTTTTTATTTCCTTTGATGAGCTTGGCAGGTAGTTTAAGTTTATCTTGATCTCCAGCTAAGATAAAGATCATCTGACATCTGCTGAAGTGTGTTGGGTCCCTGAAAAATTTTGAAGTTTCTAGAATAATTATACAGATGAATGCATGTGTATACCAAAGCACAGGATTTTTAGGGTACTTTATTATGCATCAGCAGAGGCAGTACTACTCTTAAAGCTGTTCTTATCAAAAAGCTTTTGTCTTTCTGCACAAAACACCTGTTGCTACCATTTCTATATACCATTCATATAAACATACTGGCAAAATGAGTACCTGCTAAACATGAAAAGAGCAGCTAAATGTGAAAACAGGAAACAAAACTATAAAGGACACTGGGCTTACCAAAGTACATACTTATATACTCCCATAAAAGACAAAATATGCATTTTACACTTCTTTTTCTGCATGCCTCCTTTGATTCCAGTTTTGAGAACCTTTGACTTGAAAGGCACAATAGCACAGCTTTGCAGCTCTTCTTCTAAAAATGCTTTTAACATGGGTGATCATCAGGACTTTGTGAATAATGAAAGTCATGTTTTTGTGGCTGAACTAAAAGTCTAGAAGAAGAAATAAAGCTAGTTTGTGTCTGGTGTCATGGGTTTGGCTATGATTGCATTAAATTTCACCAGATGTTGGGAGGTGGGACCACAGCCAGGATAGACAAGCAATGGGATATTCAATACCACACTAACATCATGCTCACTATATAAAGGTGTGAAGCAGGCTGGGCAAAGCACACATGTTTTGGTGGGACAGTCCAGTTCAGAGCAGTGCCTTCCCCTGTTAATTCTATATTGCTCATATTGTATATTTCATTACTATTACTGTCGTTGTTGCTGTTATTTCTCCTTTTGCATTGTTGTATTCAATTCTCCTTATCTCAGCCAGGAGCATTTTGTACTTTTCTCCCTCTTTCCCTTCCCCTTTCAAGGGACACCTAATGTACCTACAGTATTAAGTACAATATTTCCCATCCTACAACCACATATCTATACACAATTTATTTGTCATCTCCTGATACAGAAATATATTATAGATTTTATTACAAAGTACCTCATTCACACTTACGAGTTTGCTTCATTCTTCCATGACCCCCAGACATCAAAATTTTTTAATAATACTTTTGCATTTTGATTTAATTGAAGTACATAAATAGCTGCAAAATGATGTAATCACCATATTGCTCAGCTCCTTCCAACAGGTGGTATCCAGCTCTGAGGCCTTCTGTGAAGGAAAGCTCTTTCCTGGCTGACTGACAAGCACTTGACATGAAAATGGTTCGTGAGAGTCATAAATGCAATAATCTAGCCACAGAGTCACTTACATTATGTTCACAGTACATACCTGTCATTATATGGCATTAAATACATCAGAATGATTTCATTAACTTTCCTGGATCTGGATTGGAATGGATAAAATACTCTGAAGCCTTTATAATCAAAGAAATGTTCTTGAAAGCTAATATATGTATTATACCTTCACAGTACAAATATATAGTGCAGGATCCAGGAGCTTCCTTATTGCTAATTTGCAGCAGATCTGCAATAGGTTAATACTTGTTTTAATACAATTCTAGCATGGCTGAAGGGAAAATCTGAATGTGAAGCTGACATTTCATGTTTTAAAAAAATATTAAGAAAGTTCAGGGGTGGGGGAGGTGAGGATGAGACGGTTAAATTGTCATTAGCACCAAAATTTTCACATAACTCTATCTTAAGGCTGAGGGAAATCCAACAATTTCTTCAAGTATGCTGAAAAGAAAGCACTCCAAATATAGTTTTAGAAAAGCAGGAAGTCTGGACAAGGTACCCTTTATTATCTTACCATTGTAGACACTTTGAGAGTAAGACAGAATTAAAAAGAAATAATAGAAATAGTAAAAGAAAAAGAAATAGAACTACAAAATGTTTCATTCAAATCTGCATTGATAATAAAGATAAACTCTCCCTGGGTAACGTGAATCAGGGATTCTGCTGAAGTTGTTTCAACTCCTGCCATAAAATATCTCCTTTTTCAAAACTTGTATGGATATTAGGCTGAGTAGGGATTGCAAGTTGTGCTAAAATAGTTGAGTCTTCCAGGACTGTGGCTACCAATATAAACACAAGAAGAATAACACTTTTTGTCAATGCTTCAGGACCTCTTTTAGTGCCGAGATATTGTAGCAATCTGAGGAATTCTCCAATGTCCATTAAATTATGAGGAAAAATATATAATATTCATATGAATGAAACACAATTTTATGCCAATATACTAAAATATTGCTACTTTTTCTTAATATTAATAAATGAAAATAAAAATTTAAAAAATCAAATAGTAAACCTCATGACATCTCAAAATTCAGAACTAACACATAAAGAATGATACAAGTTTAAGGATCCTCTCAGTGATACAAGTTTATTTATAGTGGTAATAATAGATCACAGGTACTTAATTTGGAAGTGGAGCTGAGCAAATTCTTTTCATATCCATCTAGCAGAAGTGTGTGCAATTTCAAAAACTACTCTTGTCTTTTTTGCGATGTAACTAACATCTTACAAAGTTTTTTTTCATCAGAAAAGAGAAATATATACCAAAAGCTCACAAGCTAGTGCTTACAGTAGTACATCTTTGAAGTGACAGATGGCCAAGTTCAAGTTTCTAGAAATTGAACCTACATTTCAAATAAATACACTGTTCAGTACCATAGTGATAATACTGATATGCCTTCTGTTATCTAAGAAACCATCCTAAAGTTTCCTCAGAATCATTTGTCTGTAATGCATAATTCTCAAATAATGTTTAACTTTTCTTTAACTATCTGACAGAGTTTAACATATTAACAAAAGATATCAGAAACAAGAGTTGTCATTCAAAACAAAATCCCATTATTTCATAATTGTATTATGATTTAAAATAAAAATCTGAAACTTTAAGCATTTGCATTAGCACTATATCAATATTTGTTAAATAAAATTTTAGAGATATTTCAATGCCTTCAATTTTATTTATGCTAGGAGTCTGTAGATTTTAAAGTATAATAAAACAGTAAAAATAAAATAATTTTCATTAAAATGGAAAATTTCAGCAAGTTAATGCATTTTGAAGGTTCAAATTATAATTTTAGTTTTATTTTTCTGTGAAATATTATATATGGGAAAATATATATAGGAAAAATCAGTTTTATTATAAAAGCAAACAACAAAGCAAGCAATATCAATGTTTTTGGAGAAATTATCAAGTTTTTCTCATGATTCAAAAATATGCATGAAACATTATAAATTATATGGGAGCAATATCCAAACTCAGAGGATATACAGTCAGTATTTAACATGAGATACAAAAGAAAGAAAGTGCAAAGGAGACGTGCTAGATGTCTGTGTATTGTAATTAGAGACAAACAAATTTGGGGTTTTTCACTAATGCTTTAAAAAAGTGGGTTTATATTTGTCTACAATATACAATTAAGATAATGAGGAGTGTTCTTGGGAGACAGTAGTTGCTCTTTTCTGGGTAGACTTGATGACATCACAAGAAATATGTGTGTAAGAAGTCAAAAAGACCAGCATAATTTGAATATCAGAGGTTTGATAGTCAGATAGGAAGGCAAAAGACCCATAAAGCAGGGGATATGAAAACACAGATAAGAAATGTGTTGTCATATGTTGCACAACTGGTGATTAAGCAAAACAAAAAAGATTAAATTATAAAATTATCCAAGGTCTCTACATTTTTGTTTATTAAAAAATGTTTAACTAAAACAATTTTAAACAGCTCTTACTGTCTTTTACGATGTATGGGCTTCATTTCATTTGAATTTACTGCTACAGCTATTTTATTTTTTTTTTTCTAATGGGTAATGCCAAGTAGAGACTGTTTATTGTGCTCTCATGCCAATACAGAAGCCTTTCATTAATCTGCTTTTCTCCTGCCTAGCACAATAAAACAATTTTATCTTCAGGATGTTTATTTCTGTGAATAATGAGGGAATAATGTCTTTAGCCCCTTAATAAGCAGCTCAAGTGCTACTTAAATTCTGCTACTATGCTTCAGAAATGCTGTTGTCTCTTTGCCTCATTCAATCTTAGAGGTAAGTACCTAAAACTTCTAAGAACTTCATGAAGATCCCTGTAGGAAACTAAATTTCTTTGTTATAAAAACTTTTGAAATGGACACTTAAGATGTTTCAGGCTGCTGGCCTTCTTTATCAGTTCCCTAGGTATCAAGCTGATCAAGCCAAATGTATTTATGTCTGTCACTTGAATCATCACCAGGCTCTGTAGTGCTTTATTTATGTTAGTTGCACTGCATTATAACCATTGCCTAATAAAAAAATGTCACTTATTAACACAGATCTGAAAAAGAAAACCCAACATTTTCCAAATTTTTAATTTTTTTTTTATTTTACCCCTTTTTTAAGAAAAGATGAGAGGTGACCTGCTTTCTCTTTTTTCTTTTTTTCTTTTTAAATTTTTTACATCTCAGTACCTTACTGTGACAGCTGTTGGTTTCACATAACCATTAAAATCTCTGTATCTATTCTTTGTTTCTTCCAATTTTGCTATAACTAAATTCCATTAACACTTTAGGAAATGTGAACATTTTCCTTCCATCTGCTAGATGGCTTTTAAAGCCCATTTACTTTGATTTAGCAAATCTGGAAACAGCTGGCAAAAATGTATTTTTATTAAGTTCCTCAGACTCATATTTACAAGATATGTGACTTTTGTAGTCTTTCTTAAGGTTTGTAATTGGTTTCTATTTCTCAACTGTACAATTTCTTTCTAAATGCTAATCAGCCAGGTGGTCAGATGTTTAGTTATCATTCTGCACATTAACCAGTTTAGCATGTCTCAATTTAAATGTCTAGATCTGATGATTAAAATTATGTGATTAAAAACTATAGGAACAGTTATTTAGTTTACAACCTCTACCTTCTTTTTCTTTTTAATTCTGAAGTTGTTTGTGAAGATAAAGGAACTTTAAAAAAGAACATAAAAAATAGGTTGCCTTCACTGGGTGACTGTATACAAAAATGTTGATATTTTGCAGGCTGTGATCTACTGTCAGGGGAATAAAGACTGGGGAATAAAGACTGGTTTGTATCCTTCCCAGTAGCTCTTTCTGTTTAGTTTTGGATGTGAGAGCCTATACACGCTACTCTTGTTCACTCTTATCTTGCTCCACTTCTAAAACAGGAGGCATTCTCCAGCCAGTGAAAGCCACTGGTTTGTTTCTACAGTGACAAGTCCAGGATTCTGGTCATTTAGAGCTGTCAAAGGTACCTCATTGTGTGTGAATCTATTGACACAGAAAAAATTATGCTTTTGATACATATTCTTTGATCTGCTACATCTATTTAGGGCTGCACCCCACCAGTAGACTTTAACTATTAAAGTGGGACTAACCTAGCCAGGGCAAATTGTGATGTGATTGTGAAAGCAGATTCCTGATGGAATACAGCTTAAAAAAAACCCCAAACCAAAATAACTTTCATATCACTTGCTCATGAAGCTACATACTGTAGCAAATCAGCATTACTGAGATACTTTGTATCAAGTCATACCTGATGGGGTTATTCAGTGCCATGAAGATATTTCAAGATGCCATTTTGAAGAGCATGCAATAAGGAGCTGATGTCCACAGAAGTGTCAGGATCTGATATACTAAAGACAAGTCCTGAGTCACCATTCCTGAACAAATTCCATCTGTCTATTGTATAGACCATTCACATTTTAAAATAAGGGCTCTGTGTTTTACTTTTTATTTTTCCATGACCTGAGTGACAAAATGCATTTCTGTCACCTTCTTAACAACCTTACTTTATGATCAGAGTTTCAAGAGATAATTGAGTTCCAGGGAAAAAATACTACTATAAGCATTATCATTTGAACAAGCATACATAAATCAGAAATTTTTCATAATACTGTAACAGTGGTGTATGCATGATCTACATGCTCAGTCTATTCCCATAGATTCTTTCATTATCTCCACTAGATGCCATGGGCATAAGCAGAGTCAGAGACTTCCAAAACATTTCCAGACAGTACAGATAAATCTTCACTGACTTTCTGCTGATAAGGCTAGCTTCTTTGAAATGAGGGAAATACCTGTGTTATAAAATGATCTCTGAAAAATGTCATTAGACACTTTGGTACAGGAGGTTGACTAATTCGAGTGATGTTTTGGAATAAAAGATTGAAAGACTGAGTAATATCAAGTTCATTTTTCAATATTTCTAAATTATATACTAATAAACAAGTACAATTTTTAGCCACTGGAAAAGTTTCACATAGACAAAATATCCCTTTGCTACACAGACAATTTGCACCATCAAATTCTAATAGAGTTTTCAGATAATAAGAATAAATTCTTTTGAGACAGTATTTGGGGCTTATGTAACCTATACAGTGGTATTCTACCATATCTGTGTTCAATTTATGCACACACTATGTGCATATCCCACCAGAATAAGGCCTTAAGTCATTAAACAATAAGATTCAGGCCATCAATAACAGTTGCTATATTTTCATGGACACATCCGTCAACTCATATCCTTTTTGTGTAAGTAGTTCTGATATGCTGAAAGGTAGTGGTTAAAATTTCATTCATGGAAATCCATATGGTGTAGATTTTTAATAGGCTAAGTTATGAATATTATGGTTTTTATTGATTAAATGGACTAGAAATACATTTGTCATTAAAAGCTTCACATAACAGCTTGGTTATATTTACCTATATCATTTAGTTGTTGACTAAATGTTGACTAATGGTTGAAAAAAGATTACATGCATTTCAGTGTGCTATTTTCAGTGACCCCTGTGGGATATATAAGAAGCCATAGTGACAGTGAATGTAAAACTGGCGACAGTAGCAGTTTAAAAGCAGAGTTTTAACTCTGCATGTTTTGATATGTATAATCTAGATAACAAGGGACACCTCTGTTAATAACAAAGAATTATAGGAAAGACATTACTATGTGAAAGGATATATTTAGAATACTTTAGAAGTTTTAATTAATTACACTAATCATTTCTTACTATCAGCTCGAGTTTATGCTGGCTTTACATACATCACAGAGGCCCAGCTGAGGAAAGCAGAAGTCCATACGAAACAATCTTTCACTTATTTCTTAAAACTAAAAAACTTTCCGCCTCAGGATTCTGAATATAGGCACTGAGGAGAGCAGAGAGAGGCAGTCACACACCTTACAGCTTCTCATTCGGGTTCCCCACCCCTCCAAAAGCTTCTCTTACTCCTCTGAAAAAGCAGGAGTAGCAGGCAGAAGTGTGTCACCAGGCACCCCTTGCTTCCACCCAGTGCAGGCCAGCAACAGTGCTCCTTTCCATCCCCTGCTCTAGCACAAGGGGAGGCACCGCTGAGGAAAAAGGTGCCTCATCAATCTGAGATGTACCCAAGTACATCTGTTAGAGCCCGAAGGTTCTCTTCAAATACAATATACCCGGCAACAGTCCAGTAAGTGAACCAAATGTGGGATTATCTGAGTAAGCAGCTCTTAATCAACACATCTTCCTTTTCCCTCACTTTAACAATACAAACTTTTTTGGGGTTTGTTTGTTTGTTTGTTGTTGTTGTTGTTGGGGTTTTTTGTTTGTTTGTTTGTTTTGTTTTTTACTTCCTGTGATGAAATGCCAGTTTTGCATAAACTTCATGATGCCTTTTACTAACAGATTTTGCAACAGTGCACTGAAGACTTCTAAATCATGAAGAGTTTGATGGAAGAGAAAGAAGTGAAACAGTGTTTCTAGAAACATGTTCACAGGAGCTATGGGGAATAAAAATGGAGAAGAATATAGTTTTCTTTCAGGTATGGTTATGGCAGTGTTAAATATGATCACATTTTCAGGATTTCTGGAAACAGATGATAGAAAATACTTGCAATTTTTTTGCTACAGTTTGTCAGCAACTTTGAAGCAAAATATTTCTAAGTATTATGACTTAGAATCGTGCAACATCTTTTACCTTTACCAAAGCATACTAGGCACTCAATTAAATATCATGATAATGAGAGCTGTCTACCTTACCACCAGTTGTTACAAATCATACTTTCTAAGTGCTAGAAACAAACCTAACCAAAAAGAAAATCCTGTGATCCCAAAATATTACTCCTCTTAAAAAAGACACAACTACCCCCCTCAAACTAAAGGGAATTAAACTTGCCATTTTACAAATCCTTCAAAATCACAATTGATGAAAGACAGGAAATATATCTTATAATATACAGCTCTTGCAATAACTCAAACCCACTGGGCACATACAGTCATTCTGTCTCTTAAGGGAGCTACTAGCTTTAATACACATCCTAGTCTGCCAAACCAAGAATAAAACCAAACAAAACCCAACACACTGCATTTAGGAAGTTATCAGTTACAAGTTTGTTTGTTTGTTTGTTTGTGAGGTTATAGTCTATCCCAGGACAGAAGAGAACATGTATCAGTGTTGCTCAATGCAGTCATTATTTTACCAGTGGATCAGCCAAAGTCACAAACCTACGTATTAGGTCGTGGTGCCTAATGTTAGGAACATTCATGTGTGTTTCTCCTTCTGGTTTACTGCAAACTACTGGCATATTTGTCCTTAAACAAGTCTGGTAAAGGGACACAGCAACTTACCACAATACAAGCTACACAGTGATAATTAACTTGAATTAAGTTTCTGGCACTCCTGAAGGTATGCATGTCTCTTCCTTGATCAGACATTGTCATCAGACAGAATACTTCATCCCACTCTCCAAGCTAAATTGTGATTGTCCTGTCAGGTTTGTGAAGCACCTCCATTTAATCACTCAGCGCTACTGAACACAATGTCAGGCAGCAAATGCATGTCATTTTTTTGGAGGTCTGAGTTTCTAAAATAAAACCTAGATTTAGGTACTATATATGGGACTTGGTCTCATTGTCATGGAAAAAAAAGTATATTTTCAGGCCTAACAATTAAATTGTAAAAAAAAAACCAAAACAAAACCCAACAAACCTCACAATAAATAAATACATTTTTTAAATGTACATTGTTTTAAAGTCTGTACCCTCATCTTTGAGTATGCTGTCAATGTTAGCCAAACACAGCAGAGTGTTAGCTTACAGAGCAATGAGACAAAACCGCCAGTCTCTGAGGCAGCAAAAGCTATAGCAATGTTCATGTTCTCTCTGGATACTGGGAACTCCAGGAGCCAGAAGGCAGAAGCTTCCTATAAAGTTGTCCAAGAGAACAAACGTAGGGCCTTGGAGCATAATTAAGCAAATAACTAATTCTGTTTGACATTCTTCACCAAAGAACATGCTATGCCCTGTGAATTCAAAACCTGCAAGTAAACAAAACACACTCCCTTTTCTCATTCCCCAAATACAGTAATCCAAAGAACATCACTTAGAATTGCTGGCTGTATTAGCTGGCATAGCCATCAAATATTCAGCTGGGAGCCCGTCTGAGCACAAATGCTTTAAGCTGCACTCCAAAAGCCAACAAACATAAGAAAAAAAATTTAAAAATCTCTTCATAACTACTATATATATGATTATGAATAATTCCCTGGCAGATACTTAAGAAGATGATACATCAAACCACCTTTTACTCCATATGTTTATGCTTCCCACTAAAAACAAAGGACAAACACAGCATTAAGTTGAGCATTTGCTGAACTGTAGAGATCTAATATGCATTGTTTGTGGAATATACATAAAATGTAACCAAACCGAATGGCTTCACCTTAACTGTTAACTTAAAATCTAAGGGGACAGATGTTAACAAACTGGTATTTATCCTGCTCTGTTTAAAACATACTTTGAGTATAAGGGATGCACATTTTCAAATATTCAGCATCATTCTTCAATTAGTTTCCCTATTATTCCTGCTCCAGGTTACGCAAGACTACATGAACTGAAGATGCATGCTGGTTCCACTCCCAATACAGAAAATAGGAAGAATGTTTAAAATATCATTGATGTGTTTGTTTTACACAACAAAAATAAACCAAACATGTAGCATAAGATGATTTCTATTTCTTTTACCTGCAGTCTGATTCACGGACTCTGCAGTATAATAATGAGAGGAATCTTGATGAATCACATTCATAATGGCCTCCTTCACACTCCATAACCTCCTAGTGGCAAGATCTAGGTCACTTAAGATCCTAAACCTCAGGATCAGGAGCCTCATCATCCATTTGTGATGCTTTCTGACAGGAGCATTATAAAAAAATGCCATTTCAAAATTTGAAATTTTATGAATGCCCTCTATTTTGAGTCCTCCACTTTAAATGAAGTATTTATATTCTTTGTCTTGTAATCTGTAATGGGTTAAGACTTTTACCTCCCAACTAGGCACCAGTAACTATCATATATTGTCATATATTGTCATAACTTCATTTGCCAAAAAAGTATGTATAAACTTCTAAAATTAATATTTTTAAGAGAGCATTAAGTATGAAAACTTTCAGGGACACAGTTTCAAATGTACCTAGCTAATGTATCTGTACGAAAACATACATTTCATTAAAAATACATAAATACTAATTTAGTCATGCTCTAAAAGGTGCCATGGTGTAGAAAAATGGAAGGACAATCATTCATTAAGGGGTGAGAGAAGAGAGCACCCTGGGAAGAACAACTATTGTTTCTAAGTAAAACTGAGGCAAATTCTCTCAACACTGTGCTCCTGCAGCTCCACAAATATAACAGATGTGTTCACTGAAAGAAAAAAATTCAGTCCAGCCTTTGCATTCATTGAAGCAAGTTTGTAAATGGAAATTGTAGCTTTAGAACCAAAAAGGCACTTCTGGTAGGTTTAAGTTTGAGAACATTCTGGTGGTTAAAATAATTGTATGTTATTGCTTCTTTGCTCTCTTTTCCATGCTGCACTTAATGGATACATAAGTACAGTCAATATTTTAGACAAAACTTAACAAACCGCTTTTCTCCTAAACTAGCAAATGCACATGTTAGCAGTGGATGTAAATGAGAGCATGGTGAATTTTCATATGTCATCAAGCATTTTGTGAGAAAGGACATGTTTTCCATATGCAGCTGTTAAGAAACAACTTACAACTCTGTTGTTTTATTTTTGCTTTGCTTCCTTTGCTCAGTGTCATAAAATAGCACTTGAAATTTATACCTTTTAGAGTCTTCCAAAAATTAACTATGATGTTCATTTACTCTGAATGTGCAGTGCAAAAGATGTTTAATTTATCAAATCATGTGCAATGTTAATTACCATGATCAAGTAGAAGAATTTCCTGCCAGCCTTCTAAAACTATACTTAGTCATCAAAATAATACTCCAGGTAAAACACATTCCTCCTCTCACTTCAATTTGAGGGAGACAACTCTATACTTGGTATTGTGCCAGTGAATTCCTAGGACTTCTTTGCAAGTCAGATTAAAATTTTAATGCTGTGACAATCACTGTATGCTCTTTACAGTAGCTTGTAAGAAGCCCTGTGAAGATCAAGGTCCTCTCACCTTAGGAACTGTACAAACAAACATTAAGAGAAAAGTCTATGGTGTAAAAAGGTTAACAGAGAGAAAGGACTCAGCAAGTGATCTCTAGCAGATCAGGAGAGCAGGCTGCTGGCAGACATGTGGATGGAACTCAGTTAATTCCAGTTTACAGGCAGTCCCACTGAGGTCATGATAGTTAAACTTCTACATAATGAAAACATTGCAACTATACAGCTATACCTCATTGAAAAAACTAAGCATCAACCTCACTGTCCTTTTGTACACTTTCAATGGCACTGCATTTCTGTACTTACCAGCTGATGGAAGTGCATTGGACAGTTTTCTACACTTGGGATCTTCTTGCAGACAGCTTCAAAATACAAAGCAAAATGTAAAGTGTGTGATACTTCAATGCAGTTGGTTTGTTGAACTTTCTATAGGCCATCAAAACTTTAAGTGATCTTTTTCTGTGAAATGATGCCAGTTCTTGGTGGAACTGAGTGTCCTGGTTTGAGTGAGAACAGAAATAATTCTGTTCAGTGACTTTACTTTTCTGCTCAGACCCTTCTAACTAACTGCACTGTCTGAAGTTAGCAGCCTATTTTCACAGAAAGTTTCTGCTTCTAGCAGTGATAGCACTCCACATCTAGAGTTAGTGCCAAGGATTGGTGTGCAGATCAAGGTCACTGCTAGATCTCGTGTACCATATTGCAGGGTGGTGCAGAAAGCAAAAGGCTACATCTGTGGGGAGAAGAGGACAGGACAAGTGACCCTAAACTGACCAACAAGGTATTCCATCCCATAGATATTATATTCAATATAAAGCTGAGGGATCACAAGGGTCAAGCTTTGGCTTCTTCTTCCTCTCTTCTTCAATGGCAGGCATCCAAGGAGGATTCTGTTCATTCTGCCTGCAATCCTGATCCATGTGTTCCTGAATTCAGTACCAGAATCCAAATCCTGAACATGGTTCCCATTTGCCACTAAGTACATCCTGGGACCCTAGTACCTGTTCCACAGCTTCAGTGGTGAGCGTGAAGTAATTGTCATTGAGAGGATGGTTTCAATACTGATTTTGTATATGTTCCATTTCATTATTATTATTTTAATTTTCATTAAAGCTGTTCTAGTTTCCTTTTCTAACCAGTAAGTCTCTGTCTCTTATTCCTTTTCTCTTCCCCTCTGGGAGGGAGAGGGGTTAACAGAGTGTTTAGCAGACGGCCCTGATCCTAAAACTTGAGACTGAGATAAAGCAGATAGAATTTCAAAACTAGTATTTCTTCTTTCCGTCTGGCAGGAGGCAAAATCTCTAGTTTCTAATCTAGGGGATATGCACACAATAAAATGCTTTTTCTTATCAAGACTGAGACATGAAATATTATGTTAAATACATCCCTATGACAAATGATTGACCTCAGCCTACATACAGTGCATTTGCAATAATCAGTGCTGCTGCATCTAAAGAATACTCCCAGTAAAACTCAGAAACTAACCACAAGAATCTTTGTTGACATACAGCAGATTCACAGTCAAATGAATTTGCTTAAATTGCCTATTTTTGGTAGCATCAGCCATGCAGCCTAGTTGGTTATAACATCCAACTTGATATTAGTCACCTAAGGTAGAAAGGTTGACATTTTAAGTTAAATGCTGCTCATAACAAAGTGACCAAACCAAAATAATGTATTGATACTTCCTCTTCATTAAAATTAAAATTAAAAAAATTTAGAAAAATTTTAAAAGATAAATCATATTCAGTAAGCTAGGTAACATAGAATAATTGTATTGTTCTTTCAAACAAGAAACAAATAATGCAAATACTCAAAATCAAATGTCTGTAATAAAAAATAAAATGTCTGTATTAAACTACTCAGATGAGTCTAAGGGCAACAAAAAAGATCAGAATACTGGAACACCTCGCCTACAAAGGGCTGAGAGTGTTGGGGTTGTTCAGCATGAAGAGAAGGCTCTGGGGAGATCTTACTGCAGCCTTTCAGTACTTAAAGGGGACCTATAAGAAAGATGGGGTTAATCTTTTTAGACAGGACCTGTTGAGACAGAACAAGAGGTGATGGTTTTAAACTAAAAGAGAAGAGATTCAGACTAGATAGAAGAAGAAATTTTTTACAGTGAGGGTGATGAAACATTGAAACAGGTTTGCCCAGAGAGGTGGTAGAAGCCTCATATCTGGAAGAATTCAAGGACAGTGTGGACATGGCTCTGAGCAACTTGATCTAATTGAAGATGTCCCTGGTCATGGAAGAGGAGTTGGACTAGATGACCTTAAAAGGTCCTTTCCAACCCGAAGCATTTTGTGTTTCTATGATGGTATTTTTTCACCATATTCTTGCTACTTCAATTAACAGAAAAATTTAATTAAACTATATTCTCCTTATAGAAAAAAAGAGTCATTTAACTTGTTTCAGTGAATATATTAGCCATATCTACTTCAATCTAAATGAGCAATAAAGGAGAATCTTTGTTTATATTTGAAATCTTTATTCAATTACATATCCAAATACAATCCAGATGTCTCTGCACAATGCTTTGTGCATATGTTGAATAGCTTGTTTGTTCCGTTTGTTTGCTTACTAAATAATGAAAAATGCTGCTGTCTTTTACTTAAGGTTTTCTTTTGGCAATAAGCACTGAATGTGCTAACTAACATCTGATATACAGCTAACTAACTTCTGTAGTATTTATTGGAGAGGATCCATTTTTCCTGTCTGGCATTATTGTCAAGAGTTTTACCACAGACTCTCTATTTTTGTAGTTTTATCTGCAGTAGATAATACATTGTGTTCCAATTCTACTCTCCTGTAAAAAACAGCTGTGGCACAGTCAGTAAAACTGGTGAAATTTAATGGATTTCATTATTTTTCTGTGGTGTACTATTCAATTGCTGGCTTTAATCAAATACCCAAGGTAATTATAAGTTCTTGAAATTACTCTGAAAACAAAGATTAGCCTTCACATGAATAATTTACATCAAATATTACACATACACACAAATGTACTTTGCCAATAGATCACTTACCTTTGCCTCTTTGTTTTTCCTACCTCTATGAAGTCAAAGTAAATCATTACTACATTAGAGTGTATTGCAGAATATGTGATGGATGAAAAAATGCACACAGCTTCTGCTGCTTTTAACTGATGCTTTAATAGTGTTGAAAAATGCAATAAAAATTCCCTGATGTAATTGGACATACAACTTTTTGTCACTGAAAGTTCATATTATATTTATCTCAGTTTTTGGTAAAGTGTTAGCATTAATTTGTTTAAACTAAGAATTCAGAAACAGTAATAATTATCATATTAATGCTACTTTATGGGTCAATATGGTTTTTTTCTCTACTTAAGTATTAAGAAAACACAGCACAGTAAGATTTCAACTTAATGTGTCTGTGCAAAAGAAGTGCAAAATATGGTGCAAAAAAGAGAGGTTTATGTTAAAAAAACCCCCAACACTCTATTGAAGATTTGACCCTTTCAACAAAGACGGCCTTACATTCCAGAACTTTAAACATGGCACAGAATATTCACATCATGGCTCCCATGAAAATTTGGCTGAAGTGTTAAAAATAAAAGGTTTGAGAAATAAACAAAACAAAACAATACCTTCACATGTTCTATACAGTCTTGCTTTTGGTCATTTGTCTCTGAGGTTTCCATTTTGACTGAGCTGGATTATATCAAGGCTTGCACAACAACAGATGCCAGTTCATGCCGATAGTAGAGTAACACTTGTACAGCACTGGAGAAAAATCAGGACATGGCTTACATAACAGAAGAAACTCAGTGTAGAGGAGTCTATTGCGGAGTCTAAGTCTGGTAAAAACACAGTAAAGCAGCAGTTTAAACAGTTCCAAACAACTCCAAAACGTGTCTTAAACTATACTAAGAGCCAAACAAATGAAAAGATGTAGTTCTTTGTACACTTGAAGCCTTTGATTTTTAAGAGTCTTAGTAGTCCCTATAATGCTGCTGGGATATAAAGCAGTGGTTATCAAGAACAAACATTTCTTTACCATCATCAACTAAAACAGAAGCTAATTAACCAAAGAATTGCTGCCATTCTGTTTTTCACTTAAATTCTCTTTGTAACTATTAAATGCTTTAATCTTTTCCTTAGTATTTTTTTTTTAAATAACTTTACTCCTAAAAATTCTAGCACATTAGAATATGTTACTTCAGACTGTCATCAAGGTCTTTCAACTTGGCAATTTAAAAATTAAATATTTTTGCAGTTTTCCCACTCCTATGTTTTGGATTTTTTTTTTACTGTTACTGTTGCAAAATAGTTTTTTCAATTTGTTCTATTATTCTAATAGATTCTAATATATCTAATATATATCTATGTCTAATATCTAATAGATAATTCTAATAATTACAAATATATTTTTGGGCAATTGCACTGATAGATGAAAAAATATATCTCTCTGCAGGGTGCTGAATGTATAAACTCTCATATTTTTCTGTGGATGTTTCTGCTCCTTTTTTTCCTCACAAAAGCTTCCATTTGAAGTTGGCAGAGATATGAAGTTGCATTTCTGAAGTAGCCTTTGGCCATCTGGTTACTGGTTGCTGCATCTCTTCCTTACTGTCTTAAGAACCACCCCTATCATCCTTTCCCCTTTTCATAGAATGGATGATGCATGGTTATAGTTGTAGCATTTAAATGGAGATAAACAATTGTGAGAGACAAATCCTGAAAGGGACATACTCTAAGTTAGGTACCTACAGTTTAAAACATTTAGCTTGGTGAAGTCAGCCTCAAGTTCTCACAAACTCAAACCCTAGAATAATGGAAACAATTTAAAGAAAAAAAGTCCATATATTCTTCCCTGCTCTTTTATGGTAGACTGCTTCAATAATAATATACACCACGGTATGGCAAGCTTTTCCATTCCATGCCAAAAATAGTCTCAGACTTCCAAACTCACTTTCTCAGCCTTAATAGCAACCTTAGCAATGTCAAAGTAGAATAAACTCCCAGCTGCCTGGAATGTGTGACAGTCAGAGATGCCAGTCTGTTGATGTAAGTATGTGAGGTCAGCATTAATACTTCATATTACTGTGAAATCTCTATTTGAAAAAAAAAATATATAATTTTCAGCACTGGTTTTTGCTAAGTTATTTATGACTGCAAGCAAAAGATTATTTGAAAATAAAAATTTCCATAGAAACTGAGGATGAACAAGACCTAAGAGAGGCTAAAAGGAGATTCTTGACTCAGTCCTTCACATGAAGATAAAATTTTAAATTCCCATTTGACAGAATTAAAGAAAAAAACAACCTTAAGTTGTAACTGTGTTCATTGTATTACTAGTAGTTTTATATCTAAAAATAAAGAAGGATTTTCCTAAAAGACTCCTAAAAGAGAAACAATGAAACATATTAAGCTGAAGTCAAGGCTGACAAATTTAATTCCTAGATGAATATACTGAAACAGACAGGAAATTCTAGGTTAAGTTTCTGGTACAAAAAAGTACAAATCACTTCCCACTTTTCAGACACTATTTCTTTCATCAAGTCCATGTAGAAGTATAAATAGAGTACATGATTACTTACTGACATTATCTCCGACTATTCTGTACATGATTTTGCCATACATTATTGGTACGTCAGAGATCTACACAGTATCTTCTCTTTCAGAATTTCTATAGAACCCTGTATATGGAAGAAAAAAAAAAATAAACAAAAAAACCACCTGTTCATTCTTCTTCACTGCTATATGATCAGATCATGGTACCATGATTACGGTCATTAGAAATTCAGTACAAAATCAGTACTGAAGGTTTGCCAGCATTTGTGCCCTTTCTGTTGGAACAATCTGAAGATGAAATAGATGTGATGCTGTCCTGGTGCTGCAAGAAGGCTGACCAGAAAAAGCCTGTCAGTGAAAAAGTAACCCATGAATATTTTTCAACATACTTAAACCAGATGGACCATTTCATATGGAAACAGCATTCTGAGCATGAGGCCTCATATTTTTTCCAACCCAAAACTATGAGGCTTAGAGGTAGATTTAATGTAGTGTTGAATAATAGTTTCAGATACCTGATTTCTGCAGAAAGCAGCTGAGAAGTTGTGGGTTTTTCTCCTAGAACTGTTCTCTATTCTCAAATCCTCTACTGTCTTCAGTAGAGAGCAGAATTAGTAGCAGAAAACAAGGAATCAAGCACTAAAATATCCTAATTTCACAGGTGGCTAAACTAAAGCCATACAAGCAAAGAGAGCCATATGAGGAATCAATCCCACAGCCTAGGAAAAGGAAATAGTGCTGATGCCAAGACTGCTTAAAATCTTGTCCATATGCAGCCACCAACTTCCATCTGTCCTCTTTCATCAGGCTGTTCAGCTGATGATGTATAGTAATTGCAAAGTTCCAAAGGATATCTGTCAGATCTTTCAGCACTCTCAGACTCAGTCCACCAGGTCTCAGCAACACATATGGGTGAAGTCCTCACAAGAGGTCTCTGACTTGATACTCACTGCTGGTAATTCCTCTCCCTCAAACCTTCCGCTAAGCATAGAGGCATGATAGACCACACCAGTGAAGACAAAAGAAGTCACCTGTACCCACGGTCCTTACATCAACCATGCCATTCAGCCACAGTCTCATGTTTTCCTTATTCAGCCTTTTAGCACTAATGCAGCAGTGGAAGCTCTTGTTGCTGATGATGTTTCTTGCAACTCTCAACTCCAAGTAAGCTTTGGCTTTCCTGACAGTAACCCTGTATTCCTTTGCAAAGTTCTGAATTCCTCATTTGTAATCTGTCCCTGCTTATGCTTAATGTATACTGGTTTAGGGGTAGGGTGGGGTGTCTGGGGGTTTGAGGAGATTTGTATTTGCATTGTATCTCTTCCAGGGGTTCCCTGACTAACTAAATATAGTATTTTGATATGTCTACTTGTCTTCCTGAGTACTGGTATGGACCATTTTTGTGCCTGTAAGATGTTGCTACCCAGGTGATCCCACCTACCAGTTCCCTAAACAAGCTCCATTCTGCCTGTCATCAAGGGTCTGGACTCTGTGACTCTTCTTTCTCCCTGAAAATCTTCAGATCCACCATTTCATGGTTACTACAGCCTAGGCTGACATTAATTGTCACATCCCCAATCAGCACCTCTTTCCCAGTGGACAGTAGATGGAAATATGTGTCACCTCTGATTGGGACAATCAGTATCTGTATCAAGGAGGATTGGGTTAGAAATCATTCAGATAAACTGAACACGCACAAATCCATGGATGTTTATGGGCTGCAACCACGAGTGCTGAGAGACCTAGCTGATTTTGTTGCTCTACCACTCTCCATCATTTCTGATAGATCATGGAGAATGGGAGAGGTGCCTGAGGACTGGAAAAAAGCCAACAGCTGCACCAGTACCCACCAGTGCTACCAGTACACACTCTGAGGCTCCCAGAATTTCCCAGAAAATATGGAAGCAGAACTCACAAACTGCAGAGCAAACCACTGTGTCTACTAGCAACATCTGTTTGAACTGTTTGTTTACTGAATAAGCCTACAACTAAGGATTACTAAAAGATGATCAAAACAGACAGTATATCAAAAAAAAAAAAACTTTGGTGGTAACTGCAATTGTTCAGTGTTTCAAGATCTAAAGGAAATATTTATTTTATCCTTTTAAGTCCACTGAATTTTGACTTCAGTTTCAGATCAAACATTTATGTGAATAAAATAGTTAATTAAATAGGATTATTAGATATTTTCTCATCAATGAAATATGCAGCAATCTTGTAAATAATGAACTTTCTGGTGCTGACCTTTTGACATATCTCAATTAAATCTTTCATTACTGATTCTATTCTGTGAATATTTTAACTGTTTGGCTTGTTCCTGGACAAAAGAAAATCTTCAAACACTGAACTTTCCTAGTGATCTATATTACAAAGCAGAGATTATCTTCCCAAAAGTACATAGCTTGGAGTAAAGGAAGGAAAATATAAAGAGCATTATCAGAGCCTGGAAAGGTTTCAGAAAAATATTATCACAAAACAACAACTAGTGTGTCCATGTACCCAAGTTGATAACTGCACTGCAAAGTGATAAATAAGCACATATAATGTATGGAGCCAGTTAGTGGCCCTTTCATCAGGGGAATACAATTTTTTTTTAAATTATAAGACAGTATCTTTTATAATATGGCAAACTATTTTAGTTAATCACTTTGGAATGAATGAGTTTTTTGATGCTGTCTGAGATGTGTCCAGAGCATGGACAAACAGGGAAGTACATAAGGGCAAATCTGGAACTAGTGAAAAAAATACTTTGAAACAAACTACATTTAACATAGAAACATAGAAATGTCTGGCTTGGAAAGGACATCTAGAGGTCATCTAGTCCAACATCCCTGCTGAAAGAAGGGACATCCTCAACTAGAGCAGTTTGTTCAGAGTTTTGTCACGCCCCACCTTGAATGTCTCCAGGGATGGGGCCTCGACAACCTCCCCGGGCAACCTGTTCCAGTGCTCCACCACTCTCCTGGTAAAGAACTTCCTCCTTATTTCTAATCTAAATCCACTCCTTT
>JANIJG010004996.1:16234-31778 GCA_024611175.1 Megaceryle torquata | reverse complement strand
TTTTTTCTCACTGTTCCTTTTTTCCTTTGCCAGTAGTGGTATGCCAGGTGTTATAATAAAGCAATCTTCAAAAACGATAATTTTTTTTTTTTTTTTTTTTTTTTTTTTTTTTTTTTTTAGTTTCACTTATAAATTCATCCCCTGTTTATTTCATTCTGGTATACTTAGCTATTAAGTAATGCTTTCCTTTCCAAGACTCAAAAGGGATATCTCAGCTCTTTAATTTGTATAGTAATGACACACATATTGCCAATTCTAGCAAATATAACATTTAAGATTGTTAACAACAGGACTGAAGTGTTTGGGGCCAAGTGTTTCACTAGATGGCTTTGTATACAACTGAAATGGGTAAGTTTAATTTCTTAATTGTAACAGCATGGGCAGTAATTTTCCTTCTATTAATAGAAATGTTTATTACACATGGAAGTGTCATGCTATATTCACGCAAGAAAAGCTGCAAGAATAGGGACACTAACACTCTGAAACATAACTGGTGGCCTATAGCTCAAGCCTGGGTACAGAGAACTTCTATCCTGACAGCACGCTCCCTTTTTGTCAGGAAAGTCAGAAGCTAAATGCTTAAGTTGCCCATGTCATTCAAACATTGAAGTGCTGCCTCCTGCACACAACCTAGTTCTAGTGCCTGAGTTCCTGCAGCTGGCTCAAAGTAGTAACAAGTACAGGCACCTCACTGCCTTCAGATGGTCCTAATACCGTGGTGGGGTTAGGTGAAGTACTGATAGTGGGATATTGTTTTGCAGAATTTGGACCTCTCAGGTTTATCCAGAACTCCTTAGATTTGTTTGTTTGAAAGATTTCTGAAGCTGTAACTTCATTCAGACTGTTATACTGCAGGTCCATAGTCAGAAATGCTAGGAAGCAAACATGAGTTCTAGAGAAAGAAGATTTCTTCTGAACCTTCATATTACACACATTTATGTCTTCTGTTTAGTGCTAGGTTTTGAATAAAAGCAAAGTGGTCTAAAGTCTATCAAGCTCCAGTTATGAAGAATCACCTTTTACAAGTTTATAATTTGCCTTGAATAAGGTATACTCAGAGGTGGTAGGCATGATCTTCAACATATTGCTCACCTCAAGAAATCTATCATGAGAATCACAATGTCTCTTATCCATGGAAAACATCCCTTATGAGCAGAAAATTCACAAAGACCATAAAAATAATATTTATTATTTATCTGCATTTTCTGTTTGTGTCAGAGAAAGAGAATCCAGCATCTCTCCTCCCTGTTTCCACCTGTCCCTTAAAAATCATCTATTATTCATCACAGAGACACACTCATATGCAAAGCTCAGAAAAGAAAACAGTCAAATCAAAATTCATGCTGAACACTTAGAAACCTGGAGTGATTGAGAACTATATTTTCTAGATTAGTTTTAAACACACAAACAAACAAACAAAAAAAAAAACCCCAAAATTGCAACTGTTTAAGGAGTAAAACAGACTGCTGAAATGAAGGTACTGGCAACACTGCTTTTTGTTAACCCTCCAAATGTTGCTGCCTCTATTTCTAGCTCTTTTCTTTTTCATGATATGGGATTTAAATTGTATACTTCTATCACTTTCTTAATTTTTCCATTTTGTTTTTAGTTTCCTAAAGCTAAAACTGGTTTTCTTCATATCTATCTGGCTTATCACATTGTAGCTGTTTGATTGGAATTATCTTACCCATGGCTTTGCTCAATCCATATATTACTTTGCCTCTGGGAATCTGCAACTAGTATCCTTACCTTCCTTCTTTCTCAGTTGTTTGGGGTTTTTTTTGTTGTTTTTTGGGTTTTTTTTAATTGGCTTATGAAACAGATTTAGGAATGATATTTTCTTATCATCTGAGAACTGATGTTGGCTTTATCATACCTCTCACTGAGTTTGCACACAAATGCTATCTTTACAGGCAACAATGAATGTAAATACACTTCTTAAGCACTCAGATCTCTTTCATACTAAAGCAAACAGAACATTGTGGGTTTGTTTGTTTTCTAAGTGAATGAAACAACTATAAAAATGACAACAAATATGTGGAGCAGATTTATGTAACTATGGCTTGAATTTCAGACAATAGTGTAATCTATAGTGTTTAAGTAAGATTACCGTTAATGCCAATACATTTATCTCCCTTTTTCCCTTAGGACTTTGTTCAGAACTTATAGAAGTAGAGGGAAAGAAATTCATTGACACCGGTGAAGTTTGAATTGGGTTCAGAATGTTTACTTGTTTTGTCTGCTCTGGTACCTAAGAAAGTAATTTTTCTCATTCAAAGCAGTAGGATCCTTCCTTCATAGGCTCCAATTCTGCATGCTGTCAGCATAAAGACTAAGCAGCTGACAGCATTTCTGAAACCATATTATACTCATTTCTGATGCAACTGAAAGTAGCCTGCATGAACAGAAAGAAGGATTTATGCTGTAGGTCACTTGTTTACAAAGACAAAAAAATATTTTCAGCTGATCAGTTTTTTTCATTATAGCTGTCCTGTCAAAGTTGTGTGTCATATATAAGTGCCTGAGATTATAATAAGTAAACAGCAAATCTGAATAAAGTGTTTGTGACCCAAGTAGCTTGCCTTTCAGAAATATTAAGTACTTACCTTCTAAAAATCATGGTAGTTTTAACATGACTTACAATTTTGTCACCAAAACCCAACAAACAAACAAACAAACATATGAAGCGGTAAAATCCAAGACTGACAAGTCGATATATATTTCTGCAAGAGACAGAATGCATATCACAAATATTAATTGCCATTCACTATTTATCTATTTCCAGAAATGCTAAACAAAGATCCACCAGCTGAATATAAAGAAGGACATGTACATGTATTGCCATTAGAAATTGAAACAACCTGTATAGAGTCTTGGAGGCATATATCACATTTTATGAAGCATATCATTGTATTTGGTTGTTTATGAGACACAGAATGGCATGATAAATGAGGTGTGACACAGCAAGTCAACTTTAAAATAAAATAAAACTCTTCTATTTCTGGATCTGCTACTTTGGATTATGTCTAAACAAAACATATCCATAGGAACAGAATGATAAAATATTCAATGCATTTAAAATGTCAAGGGTTGTGGCAGTTCAGCTAAAGTGAGATGGAGGGAAGTCTGGCTTTCCAGCTAGAGAGGAGATTTTAGCTAGTTCCTTATGATAGTTACAGTTAGAATAGTGTTCAAGAAGTGGAAATCAATTACAAGAGTTTATGAAAACAGAGCTCATGTCACTTGTGTTCACTGATTCTTTAATACTGAAGGCTAGGAATTATTCTTAAACATGTTCATTTTGTAAAATCAGTTTATATATCAACAACATATGGTGACATTAGAGATGAAACTCAGTTCTTAACTACTGAAGTGATGTATTAGAGAAAAAAAAAAAATCAGGATCAACCAGCTAGTTTTGGATGTTTTAAATGATCTGATAAATATTGCCTGTTATGTTTTTTTAAGTTCTTACAAAACCTACAACTGAATAGCATCCCCAAAAAGTTTTTGTACAAGTCCCTTTGATAATGACATAAGGTGCAAGTTATTCAGCTGAAATTGTAACTACACTATTGTAAAACCAGTTTAGAACTACAGTCATGCTTTACATAATCTTAAAGGTACTTTAGGATATCTCTACTGTATTCCATTTGATCTGTGATAGTAATCAGGGTTAGGGATTTCTTTCTCTGCTCCCTTGTTTTCTTGTACTCATAAAAGACAATATAGAACATAACAAAGAGTATCAAAGAACAATGCTATCATTCTAATATAAAAATGCCACATATAAAAAATGTTATTTAATGATTATAAGTAGCTGAATCCTTTAGAAACTTACTTTCTGCCACACTCCAGTGAAAGCTGACTGGAAGTCCTGACTGTAGGCTAGAATACCTCTCTCTCATTAGTAATAGTAGCATCCTAGGAAGTGCTTAAGCAAGAAGATATTCAGTGAGTCATAGGTGTTCTGTTGAGAAGTCAAGACTCTGACTATACTGAGAAACATGAAAACAGATCTCACAGTTTCATAGATAGTCTCCTGGCCCGGAGGGAAGATAGGAATAGGCACACTGGTATGCATGCCACCTATGCTGCAAAGTGGGTTTGGTTTTCTGGGTCTCTGGGTTTGTTTCTTTTGTATTGAGAATAAGGCCAAACTATCAAGAGACCTCAGGGGAAGGTCAGATACATGCCAAAACTTTGGTTGTTTTTATCTCTTCAATAGAAATACAGACTTTAGCAACAACAGCAATCTTATCACTCCACTTTCAAAATGTGAGAAGTAGTTACAGAGAAGATAGAGATTCCCTTTCCACGAGAATGGACAGTGGCAGGACAAGAGGCAATGAGCACGAGTTGATTCAGGGGAAATTTGCATATAATAAAAAAAATAAATACTTTTACCATGAAAATAACTAAACACTGGGATGGGTAGCCCAGAGGACTGATGCAATCTCTCCTGATGCAAAATATTCAAGATTTGGCTTAAGAGATCTCTGAATAACCTGATCTAAGGTCCCATTTTCAATGGAGGGTTATGCTACATAATCTCCAGAGGTCTCTTCCAGTCTAAATCTCCCTGAGATGTTAAGAAATGCACTATTTGCTATTATCTAGGTTAACTAGGTTCTTCACAGTGGTGGTTTTTATTCTGACATTTCAATAGTGGCTAAACTACCATGACTACAAGAAACTTCAAGAGTAATGTAGAACATAAACCTATTTTAAGGCAGGATCAACAGTACCTGTCAGCTTTCTGATGATCAGAAACATCATAGCGTAATCTTAAAAAAACTTACTTGACCAATGCCTTACAATCATTACTGTAAGGCAGCAGTTATATTTCTTGCATCCAACTTAAAGATTTCTCACTGCAGTTTAAGCCTATCATTTCTTTTCCAGTCGGCTATGGGCACAATTATCCTCTTCTTTTTCTTAATCAGTTTTGAGCATGTTTTATAATATCATCCCTCTCTCTCTTCTTCAAGTTAAGCAGCCCCTTCATTCTGCCTTCCTTAATGGGTACTGGACTTAGATGTTTAACACAGCAAAGCTCACAAGTCTCTCTGCAGAGATGGTTATTGTAAAAGACTTGGTACTTTGTATTTTCCTCCCTCTCACCCCTTCATTGAAATTATTGGGAATTGACCACATAAGTGGTCATATGGAAGTCTGTCCTAAATTTAGTAATTGTTCAGTGCAATGATTGGATTTCTTTATCCTACCCTTTTGTCTTCAACATCAGAACCTTGCAAAGGGATGTTTTCCTGTAGCAGAATTTGCTTGCTAGTTTTATCTGCATATAATGTCGCCAGTCAATGCTGGTTTATGAAGGCTCTGGATTCTGAAATAAATATGAACTTTTTAATGATAGGGAAACAAAGGGAAACTTTAATGAAAGATTACTCGAGTTTTGTTTCAAAACTGTAACCTTTTAAATAACCTGCACACAGATTTATCCTTTCCATTGTTCTTGTTGCTTAGAATTGTAGAATGCCTTGGGTTGGAAAGGACCTCCAAAGGTCATCTAGTCCAATTCCGCTGCAGTAAGCAGGGACATCCCCACTCTCAGAACCTCATCAAGCCTGACCTTGAATGTCTCTGGGAATGGGGCCTCCATCACCTCCCTGCGCAACCTGTTCCAGGGTTCCACCACCCTCACAGGAAATAACATCTTCCTAATGCCCAATCTAAATCTACCCTTCTCTAGTTTAAAACCATTGCCCCTCATCCTATTGCTACAAGCCCTTGTAAACAGTGTCTCCCCCACTATCTTGTAGGCACCCTTCAGGTACTGGAAGGTCTCTTCTTCAGGCTGAACAACCCCAACTCTTTCAGCTTGTCTTCAGAGGAGAGGTGCTTCAGCCCTCTGATCATTTTTGTGGCCCTTCTCTGGACCCACTCCATCAGGTTTGCATTCTTCTTGCATTGAGGGGTCCAGAGCTAGAGACAGTACTCCAGGTGAGGTCTCACCAGAGCAGAATACAGTGGCAGAATCTCTTAATCTGCTGCTGGCCAAGCTTCTTTTGATGCAGGCCAGGATGTGATTTGCCTTCTGGGCTGTAAGTGCACATTGTTCACTCCTGCTCAGCTTTTTATCCACCAGCATTCTCAAGTCCTTTTCTGCAGAGCTGTTTTCTATCACCTCATCCCCCATCCTGTATTGATAGTGGGGATTGTTCCAACCCAGGTGCAGGACCCTGCACTTCATCTTGTTGAACCTCATGAGATTTACATGGGTCCACTTCTCCAGCTTGTTCACGTCCCTCTGGATGACATCCCATCCTCTGGTTTATCAATCACACCATTCAGCTTGGTGTCATATGCAAACCTGACATTGATGCATTCAATTCTACTGTCTATATCATTGATGAAGATAGTAAACAGTAGAGGTCCCAGTACGGAACCCTGAGGGACACCACTTGTCACCAATCTCCATCTAGATATTGAGGCATTGACCACAACCATCTGAATGTGACCATGCAAACAATTCCTTATCCATTAAACAGTCCACCCATCAAATCCATATATCTCAAATTTGAAGAGAAGGATGTTGTGTGGGACCACGTCAAAGGCCTTACAGAAGTCCAGACAGATGATATCTATATCTCTTCCCTTGTCCACTGATGTAGTCACACCATTGTAGAAAACCGCTAGGTTGGTCAGGCAGTGAAGCCATGCTGTCTGTCTCACACCACATCCCTGTCCTCCATGTGCCTTATCAGAGCTTCTAAGAGGACCTGTTCCATGATCTTTCCAGGCACAAAGTAGTTGTGTAGTAGCTGGTAGTTCCCAGGGTCCTCCTTTTTACACCTTTTAAAAATGGGTGTAATGTGTCCCTTCGTCCTATGACAAGGCACTTAACTGACTGAGAGAACTTTTCAAATATTTAACTACATCAGCCAATTTCCTCAGGGCTCTGGGATGTTTCTCATCTGGTCCCATAGATTTATGTATGTTTAGATTCCACAGGTGGTCACAAACCTGATCTTCACTTATAGTGGGAGGATCTTTGTCCCCCCGGTCCACACCTTGTGGTCCTTCAACACAGGAGGTGTGAGGAAAGATGTCGCCAATGAAGACTGAGCTAAAAATGTTGTTGAGAACCACAGCCTTCTCCTCATCTGTTGTTCCCAGCTTGCCATTCTTGCTCATCGGGGGCAGGGGATATGTGTACGTTTTCTTTAACCTTCCTTTTCTCGTTGACATACCTGTAGAAGTCCTTCCTGTTATTCTTCACATCCCTTGCCAAGTTCAGCTCCAACCATGCCCTGGACTTCCTGATCTCATCCCTACACAACCGGGCAGCATCTCTGTGCTCTCTACAAGATACCTGGCCCTGCTTCCACTGCCTATGCAGCTCCTTCTTGCCCTTTAGTCTAACCAGCAGGCCTCAACTCAGCCATACTGGTCTCTTCCCTTCCTTGTTTGATTTCTTACACCTGGGGATTGAGAGCTCTTGCACTCTATGGAAAGAGTTCTTAAAGATCTGCCAGCTCTGTTCTGCTCTCTCGTCCCTGAGGATCATTTTTCAGGGTGTCCTACTGACTAACTCCTTGAGGAGCTGGAATTTTCCTTTCCTGAAATTCAGGGTCCAGACTATGCTCCTCGTCTGACTCATGTCCCTTAATACTGCAAATTCCACCAGTGTGTGATCACTGCAACCCAGGCTACCTCCAATCTTGACATGACTGATGAGCTTGCCTTCGTTGGCAATGGACAGATCCAGTATTGCATCCCCTGAGGTAGGGATGTCTATTTCTTGTCTTAAGTAGTTATCCTTGACGCACTCCAGGAGCCTCCTGAATTGCCTACAGCTTGCTGTGCTACTTTTCCAGCAAATGTCAGGAGGTTAAAGTCCCCCAGCAGGACAAGATCCTGTGAGCATGATGCCTCCTGCAGCTGGAGTAAGAATGTTTCATCAGTAGGCTCCCCTTGATTGAGGAGCCTGTAGTAGGCACTGACCACAGGGTATCCCTTGTTGTCTCCATCTCTAGTTCCTACCCATAAGCTTTTGACTTGCTCATGGCTATTCTTTAGGTATAGTTCTTCACACTCCATCCATTTCTTAACATAGAGGACAACACCTCCACCCTCCCTGCCCTCCTGTCCCTTCTGAACAGCTTGTAGCCATCAACATTTACATTCCAGCCATTCCCATAGGATTGGGTATCAGTGGAAAAAAAAAAAACAAACACAAACAAACAAAAAACCCCAACCCAAACAAAAATCCAACAGTTCATGATCATTCATATATGTAAACATTATATAATGCAGTGTTAGCAAGACCAGGAGAGAAATACTCCATTAAAGTCCTAAGTGTTGAAAATGAGTTAATGTGCTGTAGAACTTAGCCTGAAATCAGAGTCCAAATGTAAATCCTGGATTCATAGTTTTAAACTCAATAACTATAAAAATTATTTCTATGTATTTTAGTCTATCACTAGTTCTAACTTTTTCTAATTTTTACTTTGACACACAGAAAGGTACAGAAAGTATGACCTGAACTGAACAGGGCGAAGAGAAAGAACACACAAGGACACACTAATGTTAGCATCCTAAAAAAGCGAAACAATTAATCAGAGAAGAAACATGTTTTCCTGTCATAATACAAAAATTGCTGTAAGTACACATAGTAATGTCAACAGTCACTGTCTCTGCTATGGAGAAAGAATTATTGGCTTACAGTGTTCACAAATGTTGATGTTTTTCCTTACTTGAGAGCAACATAGGGACATATTAATTTTACTACAGATCAGAAATGGAGGCAGCACAAAGCAGACATTTAAATAAAATTAAAAGTCTGAATTAAACTGACAAGAGAGAAGAAAAGCAGTTTAAAATTACACTGAGTATTCTGATACACCAATATAAAATGTAAAAAATAAACCCACACAACAATTCTTCATTTCTTGCAGCTTATCTTTAGAAAAATTATCAAATCTTTCTCTGTCTCGACGTATAACTTGTCCTGTGGTGAGAGAAATATTTTTGTAGGCCATTCCACCAAACTGATGAATAATTGATGCAAGTTGATGCAGAGTTGAGTGCAACTTGACAATATTAATGGATAACAAAATATTTTCCTCCTAACAGTACATTAACAATAGGTGAGAGAATAATTTCCTACTGCCAGTTGTGACACAGCAAAACATACAAGTACTATATCATCAATACTGAATCCTGTGGTCCATACATAACAGAAGATTGAGTCAGAGCAATAGCTACAAATAAAATCAAGGTAATCATTCCCATCTGATTGTTTTGCTTCTCTTCTGAGACTGGTGCCATAGGTCAATATTCTAAAGAATTACAGTAAAAAGAGCAAAAACAAACAAACAAAAAATGTCTTAAAAAAGTGAGTTCTTACCCATCTCTGTTGCATTATGACAAATGCTCAAAGCTGTAGCTTGACAATACTGCTCCTCTGCTCTGTGCTGTGCAGTACCAATAACACTACTTTAAAGCCTGTTCCAGCTGATATCTCTGTAAAAAGCAAATGAGCATTATGTTATGTTCTTCGGTTGTGATTAGCTATCTAATTCTCAGTTTGACCATTAAACACAAGCCATCACCCCCTTTTCACCCTTGTTTCTCAGACCAAGAGTTTAAATGAGTTTCTTCCCTTAAAACAAACATACCTGGGATAAGCAAAAAACCCCCCCAACATTGCAAATGAACATAAAACCATACCAGTACATTATTGAAATCCCCATATAATAGTAATTTCTATCACATTTTCTTTTTCCTTTCTCTGTGTTATCATACTCAGAGCATATGGATTAGATAAAAAAAACACACCAAAATACCAATAAGTACCTGATTTTTTAGTGAATGTTAAACAGAGTTTTCAAAACTTTTTAACTTCATCCATCATCAATATAACTAATTGTTATTTAATTATTTTTTAATTTTAAATTTTTTTTATTAAAGAACAGTGATAAAATTACATTTTGACCAAGTCTTCATTGCACACAGCAATACTGAGATTAGAAAATAGTATTATACTAATGAAAGCTTTTTCCCCACTATGCTTTTGTTCACCACAATCAACCACTGATTTCTTTTGATCACTGTCTCTATAAAAACAAAATATTATTGATCCTGCACAGTTCAAAAATTCTCATGAGAAGCAATGCAAACGACCTTATAATTTAGAAATCTTTAAAAAGATCATAAGACACTCACTAAGTGAGATAACTGAATCACTAGAGAGTTGGATAGCTGAATGGTTTCTTGCCTTCATTTAACATGGATGAAGCTAGACACTATGTTGAAACTTTAACAATCCCAACATAATGAGAAACAAGATTGTCTCATGTTATATTCATGTTATCCTGTTTAATGAAAAAAACTTATACATTTCATTCCACAAGACTAGTACTACTCACTCTCACTTTAGGATCCTTGGGTAGGTTACAGGTAAAGAAACAATTACTTAAACACATTTTTTTTCATTATTTGTTTTTCCAAATGTTTATGTGCAAATGCAACACATACTGAAAATACCAAAAAGTAAAAAAAATATAACCTGAGATTATTAATAAGGTAAATTATGTTTAAAAAATAAGAGGAAATTTCTGGATGTTCTTCTAAAATAAATATCTCAACAATAGTTTCCATCAACCATTTGCTGTTCCACATAATATTAAATATTTGGAACCAAATCTATTTGGCAAATGTCATTTAAGAAACTTGACCCAAGAGTTCCAGATACTTAATATATTCTAAAGTTGTTACCAAGATAATGAATAAGGTTCAAATAAAGGTGTATCAAATATGTTTGGCACTCCTGCAATCAGAACAAGAAAATTGTGCATTCCTTCTGAACTAGTTTGTCTTTCTCCTCCAAGCTTCTGTCTGTTTGCAGACTCTTACTTATTTAGTATATATATTTGTGCTTTAATAAAAATAAACTATAGCCTTATTATCAAAAAGAAAAAAAAAAACAATTCCTTTAATAAAGAAGGTCATGGATAAGATTTTTCAACAAGTGTTTTCATGATAACAGTCTTTATAGTCCTTGCAAAAGCAAATAATTTTGTGGATTTATTGTTCTTCAGAAGGGCATGTTGTTCATGAAAATTAATGGCAATTTCCACCGATAATAAAACTTGCTATAAAAATACCTTGCATGTCATTCATATTTCAAAGTAAGAGCCAAAGTCCAAGTTCCAGTATTGTCTTAGGTAAACTTCCTTGCTCCCTGTTCTGTGGCTTCAGATACCACATATTTTGAGACAAGAACCTGACAAACAGAAATACACTGTTAATGATACCTGTTATGGCAATTTGTGTGAGCTTTTATTCTTAAGGATACAACAACAACAACAACAAAATCTAGTCATCCCAATTAATTTAAGAGCATTTTCAACACCTGCTGAAGATGACATTCTATTTTGAGGTACCATTGGTGGGATACGGTTGCCTGAACATTAGCACCCAAGTGCCTTTTTAGACAGCCTAAAGTAGTTGAACAAATTCACATTGGACTGACAAGAATTATATTTCAAATATGAAAATTATTTATTTTTTTATTTATTTTTAAAAGGGGGAAATAAGATTTTGTGAAAATCTGTTGCCTGAATACAGATGTCTAGCACCACTTCAGGACAACCCACCTGGCCTTCAGTTCTTCCAGAATGGTGCAAGCTGTTTGTTATATTTGACAATTCATATAGATGCCTCAGAAGTTTGTCACTAGAAGCCACTATCTCAGTGACATAATTTTTTTTAAACCTTCATTAATTAAATAATAGCACCAGAAATAAGAAAAAAAAAAAAAAGTAAAACTTTAGTCTGTGCAACTCCAATCAACTAAAAGTGATTAATTTTGGTCTTGCTATTCTCTATCTCTCTTTCTGTGCCACTGCTTTCCTGAGGAAGCCATAATATTGCTTCTTCCAAGTTGTACACTTGAAAATAGAATTTTCTCTTAGTATTTCAATGCTTCCTTTTCATTATCTATTTTTCTTGATTATTAACTTAAGCAATATTCATTACAGTACCTGTCCACTTCATTTACTGACAGCTAGGTACAGAATCTAACACACTTCATTTACCTCACTCCCCATAATTCCACCTGTATATATATTCACATCTTTCCCAGTGGTTTCATACACATAGAAGAGCAGCAGTAAGAATCCTGACTAAGAAAGCCTAATAAGGATGAAAAAAAGGTCCCTTTATGGCAATGAGTGGGATGCAATAAAAGATTACAAGATGTAAAACCAAAGTAAAGATTGGAGGAAAGCTGATGACATGGATTTGAAAAAATGTATATTTAAGACTGACAGAGATAGGACACCTATCTTTATTAACTTTACTGAAGTTACATGAGAGACTCAGCTACTGTAACACAAGGAACCCACATTTATTGCTTTTTAAAATTTGGGGTTTTAAAAGGTGTCATTATTTTTTAGCCTACTGTGATTGTCAATCCTGAAAGATGAATCCTTATGGGATCTACCAGTGATCTTCCTATACAACACTGCTTCAGCATGAATCATTCCTAAAATGATAACTCACACTGCTGTCTAGAATTTAGTAGTTTCTTTTTCATCTTTGCTGTTATGTTTAAGTGGCTAAATAAGTGAAGCAATTTATCTTTTTATAACTTCATTAAAAACTCTTTTGCACTTTTCTGACTCCCTAGAATTTGTGAAAGAAAATACTGATAACAACATGGTGAAAATTCAATATATTATTCCAGGTACAACTGAAAATGAGCAATGTAAGTGAAGCGTAAGTATAAACTTTCCATTCTCTATTCCATTCTTCTGTTCACACTGACAATCAAAAAAAAAAAAAAGGGGTTCCAGCCAGTGGAAACAACGTATTCTTCTGAAATCTTCCAATAACAAGTAAAAATAAACAAGTACACCACCACTTCAGAAACAGAACTTGATCATTTAATAGAAAAGTTTATGACACATGGCTGCAAGACCAATAGTGTGGATGACCCTATAGAATGCCCAAGTAGTATTGGTTTTGGGCCACTTGAACAGAAAAATAATGATAATTAATCATTATACAAGAACTAATAAGTACAATATAAATGGAAAATGTCTATGCCTCTCTCCTACTTCCATTTCAAGGAGTGTGTCCTGATAACATATCCACACAGTCTTCCAAGCATATTATGTTAAAAAATGGTAGGCTATACATCATGCATACCAAGTGGACCTGTCACAAGTTAAAGAGATAAAAGAAGCCTTTTGGGAATGCATCGATCAGGATTACTGTGACCAGAGCAGGCAAATAAAGTATGGCATGTCAGCCAGAGCATGACGAGGCTGTTCATGCAGCATTTCACATGGAAGGGTGCTGAAACCTCTGCCACCGCTGACCAGTGAGAGATGGTTTCCACCCATCAGAAGCCATGGCCTCTCTAAGCTCTGCACCCACCACAAACGATGGAGCTTCCTAGTTGGAGCTCCAGGACGCATCCCTGGATATCAGGCTGCAGACTGTGCCTGGCTCTCACACCAGTGGAGGAGGCAGTAGTGAGGACACCTGTGGGAGGCGTGCCCAAGTAGAGGAACCCTTCTGCTTAGTGACAGGGCTCCAGGAGATGAGTAGGTTGAGAGTCATCAGGGAGTGAGAGAGGGAGATTGATCACTGGAACCACATCCTGCCTTCCCTGAGATAGTCCCAACGGTCAGATAAGATACATAACATGGAGGATTCCCTTTCCTGACTCCACCTGACTGAACATGGTGACCAGAAGGAGAGGGAGCAATAACAACAAATTCCTGCCTGGCTCAATAGATATATCCACTCAGCAACAATCCCACCTTCCCAGGGGCCCTTGTATAACAGGTATGAGGTCCTGCAAGCAGAATTGACCAATAATGAGCTTAGTGTTGCTGAAATTAAGTTGGCCTATGTCTGAAATCACAACAACTTCCACAAAGAAAAAAAAAGAGGGGTTATTGTGATAGGTGACTCCCTTCTGAAGGGAATAGAAGGCCTGATATGCAGACCAGATATACTTCTTAGGGAAGTCTGCTGTCTCCCTGGGGCCAGGGTTAAAGATCTGAAGATCTAAGAAGAAAACTTCCTATTCTGGTATGGCCCTTAGATTATAGCCCTTTTTTTTTTCAGGTAGGTAGTGCTGACTTTGCAACAAAAAATCTGATGGCAATCAAGTGAGACTTCAGGGCTTTGGGATGACTGGTCAAGGCATCAGAAGCACAAGCAATGTTTTCCTTTTATTCCTCTAGTTGCAGGAAACAATGAGGGAAGAAACAGGAAGACTCATCAGATCAGTTCCAGACTCCAAGCCCGGTGTCACTAGCAAAACTCTGGGGTTCTGATCTTGGGTCAGTTTACACAACACCAGGTATGCTAGTTACAGACAAGGTCCACCTGTCTCAAAGGGGGAGAAGGATTTTTGCATAGGAGTTGTCAGGGCTAAACAAAAGAGGTTTAAGTTATATTTGAAGGGGGAAAGGGATAAAACCTGGTTTGCTGAAGATAAGCATTAATTATGCTTGTGGGCCAGCATGATAGTGAGGTCCTTAAATTTGCCATCCCAGTGGAGGTAGGGGACAAAATGCCATATGACAGATAAGACTGCACGAATATTCATGGACTAGAAATCACAGAAGCACCTGGGAATGGTCAGGTAGGAATTAGGTCTTCTCCCAGAAAGGTGATGAGATCAGTAGCCCAAATGAAGTGCATCAACACCGATGGACACAGCATGAGCAACAAACAGGAGCTGGAAACCATTATGCATCAGGAAAATTATGATATAGTTGCCGATTAGAACAATTCTAAGTTGTAATTTTGTTTCTTGCACTTTTGTTTGCAGAGAATAATCTCCATAAATATTTCTTAGAATGAAATTACATTACAAAAATCTTTAGCTCATTTAAATTCAGAACCACATCCTAGAATTTCAAGACTGCAGATGTTTAGTTCTGAAATGAAGCCATTTGCCCATATAGTGTGATCACATTACATATGTTGTTATAGTTTAGTCATTGTTTGAGTTGATGTCTGACACGAGTCTTTTTTTCCCTCTCTAACATTTAAAATTTCTTCTTTTACTATTTATATGATAATACCACCATGACAAGATCATTCTCTGCTCATGCAATCCTTTCCTTTCACAGTGTTTTGAGAAGCATTAAGAACACTTGCATTTTCCTCTTTTTATGTGAAGATTGAATATCCAGCTGTTACCTTAATTAAGTCTGCCACAGGCAAGAATCTGGCTTTACATACCTGCAGAGAGAACTTTCATGGTATTTTAATGACTAGCTATAGATTGAACAAAGTGACTCAAGAACTAATACAAGCAAAAGCTTAGCAAAATTGAGTGCCAGAGCTGTCAATTTCCAATTAGGAGACTTGTTTGCCTCTCATGACAGCAAACCACCACAAATTACATGCTTTAGCACTGTTGGTTAATCTTTTGCCACCTGACAGATGGAAGTAAATCAGTTGACTTATGTTAATCACTTCCAGGAAGTGAGAATTATTTAAATCTTGGCACAGTTTTGCATCTGTGAGGACAGCATTAGGAGATATC